>VWYI01048016.1:2388-30612 GCA_013399455.1 Anthoscopus minutus
CCTTTGAACAGCCCATCTTTAAAAATGACACCCCATAAGTTGACAATGACCCATTGACTCAATGAAGAAAATGGGAGGAGTTTCACAACAGCAGAGTTTTTTTTCTAAACCGGGCAGCTGCTGTTTTGTGAAGGTGCAAAGTTATGAGAACACTGTTCTAGTGGACATATCTCCAGAGTGTTGAAAAAGAAGACTCCTCGCCCTATGCGAATTGAAGAAAGATTATTGTAGAAGTGATAACTGATTTAAAAATCCCAGATTTTGTTTTATGTTGTCAGGTGGGAAAGAAAATAAGTGGGCAGGGGAGAGAAGTGTTCTGGAAGTTTCATTTGGATTTTTTTTTTCCCTTTTCATTTCTTGTTTTTTTTTAGTTTTGTTAATAAATTTTCCTTATAGTCTAAGTTTGAGCCTGTGTTTTTCCTTTCTTCTAAAATCATATCTCACAACAGAAAATAAGTAGGCTAGTGAGTTTTAGCTCGCTCTAAACCCACCACATATGTGAACTGAGGTAATTACCTAAAGAAAATATTAGCAGAAAAGTTTTCTTATTTTTCTGAGTAACAGAAAACCAAAACCTTCCAAAGGAAGAGAACTGTGTGGCTGGAGAATGCTTCTGCCATTACTGAGTATTCCCACTATACGTGGGGGAACCAGCTGGTGTCTCACAGCATCTAATGGAGCTCAGGAACAAACAAAATGGAGATGTTCTCTTAGCATGG
Organism: Anthoscopus minutus; assembly: GCA_013399455.1. Classification (NCBI taxonomy): domain Eukaryota; kingdom Metazoa; phylum Chordata; class Aves; order Passeriformes; family Paridae; genus Anthoscopus; species Anthoscopus minutus. The sequence goes on from VWYI01048016.1 coordinate 3,108, forward strand.
TGCTCACAAGGGCAAATGTCATCTGGCTAAACAGCAGTGGGAATGTCCACCTCTGGTAATATCCTGCCCAAGTTTTCTTCAGGAGCTCTAGGTGCCAACATAGAAACAAACACCTACTCTTGTTCTCATGCTCACGCAACACCTCTTCCCTCACCATTCTGTGTTATTTTTTTTTATTCTGTCTTGTTACTTTTGGCCTCAGATATTACTAACACAGAAATCTAAATTTCTGAAGGTTTTCAACAATTGCTCACAGACCCTTGATCTAAAATCAGTAGAATAAAAGCAGATGGGCCAAATATATCACTGAACTACTAGGGTATGCCCAGACATGAAGATGGTACCCACTTCCAACAACGCACTGAGGTCCTGATTTTGCTATGTGGCTTTCATAATTAGATTGGAAAATTGCCTAGTTTTGTGGGGACAGTCCCTCTACAGACCTCCACCATTAAATAAAAGGACCTAAATAACAACTGTTTTATATTAGTGATGCTACTTAATAAAAATGAAATCTGGTACTCAAATACATGCTACCGCAAGCACATAAGATGACCACAGAAAGCATTTTCCCCTGCAAAAAAATAGCTCAAACATCATGGCAATCAGTGGTCTTGATGAGGATTGGCAGAGCCAGATATGGAAATTGGTGAATTTTACTGGAAAGTGGTTGCAGGAGCATGAATATAAAGGGCATACAAATCTCTACAGGCTGTAAACATTCACAGTAAAATTATAGATGGGCTACTTGAGTGACAGGTTTTCTAATAACATAGAAACAGACTCTTAGCATGAGTTGAAAGCACTGACACTGTGAAATAGCTTCTCAAATTAATTAAAAGAAAACATATTCAGTTAAAGCATGGGAACAATTCCTATTTTGTGACAAATGAGTTAAACAGGCTGATGTTTTTCCTGTACAAAATGATGAATTTTTGGGCATCAAAGTTGTATGGGTTACAGTTACATCTTTTCAAAATATGTAGATCAATTAATTAATTCTGAAATATTCTTTGAAAGTAAAGAGTTGCAAATATGCTGTTGCTTGTCATCAACTTGTAGTTCTCCTGGTTTCATGGGGTTAATGAATTATCATTTTTCTTTGGTTTATTCTTTTTTACATAATCAGACGTTGCAACAGGAAGTGAGACCTCCTTGTCCCTCGTCAGTCAGCAGAGACAGTGAGTGTTCCCATCCACACCCTGCCTCACAGCAGGACTTTCTTGATCAGTGCATGTCAGAGTGCCTCTGATGAGACAGGCAGATTATTGCATCTGGGGAAAAGGCAGCCCATAAAAAAATACTCTCCAGTGCTCCACAAGCCAATGGTTTCCCTATTGAAGCAGAGTGATTTACAGGTGATGTGTGCAGTCTGGAAGATTAATCTAAGTATCAGCCTGACATTTTCACACTTAATAAGAATAAAATTGATGGATGAAAAAATATAAAAATATGTGCTGCATGTTTAATATATTTTCAATCTTTCCAAAAGTATATGTAGGAAATCTATATGATACTTCCTTGGAAGAAAAATGTGATTTGATCCTTGTCTGAATTACTGGTACTGCAACCAGAATTCAGGATGGACATCATGGATGTGTAACTCAATTAATACTATCACTGTGACCAAAGGAGCAAATGCAGGAAGTGAAGTCATATATAATTTCACATCTCTATGATTCTACAATGAAATCCTAAGTGTTATCCTCCAAACACCCTTAAAATACCAAGTATTAGGACTTGGGAAACAACACTAGGGAAGGAAAAAGAAAAGAAAGATGGAAGGATGGCTTTTCATTTATCAAACACTAAGAAATGGTTTAGCTGAAGAAGGATGTGAATGTAACAGAGGAACAGGAAAGAACATTTACAGTGCTAATAAAGCAGTAAGCTAGTTCAGCAAACCCGGTGACACCAAGGGCTGGAAATGAAAAAGTGCAAAGCAGTAGATCTTGGGACATAAGTCACCCTTCTACACCTATGCTTTATTCTTGAGCAATGAGGAAAAGAGGAAAGACTATACTTCAGATTTGATTGTGCCTGCACTTCATGCCCTGCCCCAATTTCACAGGGCAGCAATTCCTTTTGCAGGTCCTCAGCTAGCCATTGCAATGGTTTGAAAAGCATGGATTAACACCCAGATTATCCTGTCTGAGATGCATGCCCATCCCACTCTTGGTTTGCCTGTGGCCTCAGCCCAGGGGCTGTCTGTAAATCACACGATGAAGGGTATAAATGAAAGGTATACAGCCTGCTGGTTAAGATGCATGAGCTGAGGCATGTCTGAAATGTGCCTTTTGGAGCACAGACTGTTCTGCAGGTACATGCCCAGCAATAGAGCTCCATGTTACTCAGGCCTCAGATCAGCCACAATCATGACTCTACAGCCGTCAGGCTGTTAGCTGGGTGGGAGGCAGGGCAAGGGGAGAGGGAATACCTCATGTTCACAATAATTTCTAAACCCACCACAATTTCCCAGTAGTATGGATATATGCCTCATAAACCCCAAGCAGATGATCTACTGCTCAAAAATAGGTTTGGGATCTTTTTTTCAGGCCATAGGTTGTTTTTTGACTCATTGTGCTTTGTTCTTTTGTTTTCTGCAAAGCTAATTATTGATTTGTAACTTCTAGAAAGCAGATTAAACACGTCACAGTTCTGTAGGAGCTGAAGGCAAAGCAGATTACATTCTCTATTGCAAAGACATTATTAGCAATTATTAGCAGTGACTCATAAAGCAGAAGTATTCAGAAAGGCTCCCGCATGTTATTTAATTGTTGTACAACTTTGCAAAGGTAATGATGACAGAAAAGATGCACTTCCTCAGAAAGGAAATCAACATTGTATGAAAGCAAATAATTTTTTCCACAAAAAGACCGGAGAACTGAAAAATATTTTGAAAAATATTTTTAGGTGAAACATATTACATTTTCACAATTTGCAAAGTACTCAAGATTGTTTAAACAGGTAACTTGTAACTTTATTCTTCCTCTCTCCCTGTTTCCTCTTCTCCTTTCTTCTATTTTCCCCCTCTATTTTATTGTGTATGGAATAAAAGAGAAAGCAAGAGTTAAATGTGTTAAGTATTGATCAACTGAACACCTCACTTCATTTAAGAAAACAGCCAAACTTTCTTTTTCTTCAGTATAATTTCTGCCATATTTTCAGAATTATTTTGCAACTTTTTTCATATGCACTAAATTTAAACTATTTTCCTTGACTCAAAACCTCTGTAAATTGGCAATCCAGCCTTCACCCCAGTTCCTTGGAGAAGTCAGACACTGTTCTGTAAAGCTCAAGAAGAATGAGGGATCTCTTCAAAAGCATTTTAACTGCATTAGGGCAGAACTTAGATGGGCTTGTTTACTTCACTTAATGAACTGCCGTACCTTCCTTCATCTGCCAGTGATGTTAACTTTAATCCCTGTTTTGTTTTATGCTTTCATTATCTCTGAATTTTTTTTAGTGCATCCCTTGCATGTGGAATAGTGACCATCACTGATAAATTACTGTACCTTCCTCCTTCACTTCTTCACAATGTTTGTAAGTGAACTAATCAAAACTTCAGGGACAGAAGGTTTTACATTCTTGAATAACTTGTTTTTTGCTCCTTCTGTATCTGTTTTCTTTGTTTTAACAGCTCTACTAAGTCTGATCTCTCATGCAATTTACTGAGTTGCCCTATTTACCTTTTTAGTGGCTGGACCATGAAAATTTGTAAGGTATTGGATATTTGCTTTAATATTGTAAATATTCAAATACATCCTGTGTACTTAAAAGAATCCTTTCAAGTTCATATGTGGGGCTTATTATTATTATGGCTGTCCTAAAAGATTGCAGCGCAAAGTCAAAAGAAAGCATTTTTTTCTCTCATTTTCCCAGCCTATTTATTCTGTGCATTCACAATTGTTGGTCTCAGCTTTATGGCACTCTTGGCGTCAAGCTTCCTTTCCCTAGGTTCACCAAAAAGGGTTTGAAATTAAATGGCAGCAGCACAGCTAAACCAGAAAGAAAACAGGCCATAGGCAGCACACAGCATGTATAAAGAAATACACAGGAAAAGGAAACCCGCGCCAGAATGGTCAAGGTTTCTGGAGAAACAGAAGTACTGCTATTCTGAAAATAAACAGATCTGAAAGGAAAAGGATTTGGACAACTTCAAAATTCACTGCAATCTAGTCGGCACAGTTCTCTTAATGAATACTACAATGTCTCTCAGCAGCATCAACATTATACATGCAAATAAGCAGTGGAATCACTGGGGTAAATGGTCTGTGAGAGGTTTGATATTCCCCAAGTCCCCAGCACCTGGAAAAGGTAAGCCATTAATCAGCAGGAGCACAGCCCTAACAGCCCTAGTTTTCTTGGTTTCATGCAGCAAAATCAGAGTGATGTGAGCTTCAGTTGTCTTTTCTCCTACCCCACTCAACAAAGCTCCCTCAGTTCACAGCTTATAGAGTATGACAGAAGTATGCCTTAAGTCTCTAGCTGAAGGATTAAAGCTTTACAAACCTCTTAAAATCAGCCAGACAGTTCTAGCACTCATTAAAGCTTTTACCTCATTTCAAGCCTGGGTGCTCCCCAAAACTGGACTAACAAAAATATGCATAAAGGAAATCTCCTCATTTCACTGTAATAGAGGGAAGGTCTGTTCTGACTGAAGAAATTACCGGCACTACTCTGAAAAGTACATGAGAAACGTAATGGGACATTTTCAGTAACTCACACGAGGAAGGTACGGAGGTGATTGCTATGTCCTGTACTGTACGCTGGGGAAATTACAGAAAAGGCTCTGAGCTTGTAAAATTGAGCCAGTTTCCTAATAAGAAAACAGCACTCCAACTGCAGCAAGCACCATACCCAGGCACCTACAGACTGATTGCACCACACCTCCTCTAAACACTTCCTCCCTGCAGACCTCTCCCAGCTTGATGCAAATTACTGAATATTTTCTCCTAACAACTTTTATTAGCTTGATTTGTGTGCCACCACCTACTGACTTACCACAGCCAGAGTGGTGTGTCCATAATGCCTGGCATGGTGGCCCTGGCAGACCTGTGAGGCTTGGCACATGCTATGGAGATGCCACAGGTTCTCTTTCCCTGAAAATCAAAGCATCCCCAGATGCAATAACAGATGAGGGCACAGCACTTCAGACATGCTCGTCCCTTAGCTCTTTCCCTGGCTTTACTGAGCCTGAGCTGACAATGGCGAATAGCCAAATTCATCTGCCAAATTCATTTGCCAAATAAATCATTGGAGGGTAGGGAGATTGCCCCTGGACTTTATGTTTCTCCTGTTTTAGTGCTGGTCATGTGCATATGCTTATACCACCAACATTTCTGGGACACTGCCTGCTTTTCACCACCATTAATTTGTGTTTTGTTGTGTACCTGCAGCAGTCCTGTTGTTACCTGATGTCTCCTACAAACAACAGAAAGTGAGAGTGTTGCTATGGGTCCTCTCCTGAGGCTCATAACTAGCAGCTTCCATGGTCAGGGCTGCTCCTTAGGGTTTCTTCCTGTAGCAAAGAAAGCTGCTGGTTAAGCCTGTTGTTTTCTTATCTGCCTCCACTGCTGTTAAATCTTCCCTTTGAGGGTCTACAGCAAATCCTCCTTCTATCAGTGCTTTGCCCCATGGAATCCTGCTGTGCTGGGCTGGTCTCAGGGTCACCCACACCATTTGCCCTATAAAAACTAGTCATCTTCCATCACCATAAAAGCATTAGACTCAAAGTTAACTTTGGCAAAACATGTTTAAAACTACACATAGTCAGTTCTTCAGCAGGAGAGAATGTTCAGGAATTTCCATTATAACAAATGAACTCTAGTGGCAGGGTCTTCTGGCATTGGAACAGGCTGCCAAGAGAGGTGGTTGAGTCACCATCCCTGGAGGTATTCAAAAGCCATGCAGATGTGACACTCAGGAATGTGGTTTAGTGATGGACTTATTGCTGGATTAACAGCTGGACTCAAAAGATCTTAGAGGTCTTTTCCAACCTGAACAATTCTATGATTCTATGTTGGTATCCTTAAAAGAGATAAAAAATAAAAAAATGTTTTTAGCTTTTTTCACGGCTGGAGAAGCATCCTCAGGAGCCCTGCACCACTCCAGGTACACTGTCAACCAGGCATTTAGTCCCTGATGTCCAAACACAGGCCTTGCTTACTTGAAGTGTACCTCTGTCTTCAGAGGGGAAAAAACCAGTCTGATTCTTAAGGTCAGCTGACTGGGGACAAATTTACTGTGCAGCCCACTGTAAAAGTATCACATCTTGCACACACTACTAATCTCCTTGATAACAAGGTTGATTTAAAATCGTATAGGAAATGCCCCGCTTTTGTTTCTGTTGTATTTAAAAGACTCGATATTTTCTTCTTCTCAATCAACCTGTTTACATTTAAGACTGAAAATATCACTTTATATTTAGCCCTAAATATAATATATGTAAACAATAAATCTTAATTTAAATAGTCCTTAAACAAGTTCATGCTGCTATTTTAAAGTCAAGTGGGTGAAATTAAGGAAGTCACTGTCTGAGCACCAAAACCCAGCTGCTGCTGAAGCAGTAAGCCATCTCTTCGCAGGACTAGCCTTTTCTGCATGTGCCAAGAGGAGAGTTTCTTCATTTCAGCTTCCTTCAATATCAGTTTCAAACTACTGGCTCATGCAAACTTGAGGAATGTTGGTGAGCTAAACATCAAAAAACATTTTTTTCCTCTTGAAGAATAGAAATAATAGGTAGAAGAGTCAATTCTAAAATCTTAAAGGCCAGGTATAAGCCCAAACAATAAGTTCATAATTTTGAGTTGCAAGACTTTCTGTCTATGTTTTTCCTCCTAATTATGAAATATTTCAGTGGCCTTGACACCACACCTCAGCTGGTCAACTTGACATTCACAGCCTGGCAGGAATCACATTGATCCCTGACACCGTTTTTATCTTTTCCATTAGTGCTTCCATCACCTTTGCTATTTAGAGACGCGCCTGCGGTAAGAAGCACTTCTACCACATCTTCTCTGACAAGCACATCGCACATGATGCTGTCCCTGCTGGTCAGGAAGTTTTTGACTTACACCTCCAGAGTTATAGGGGCAGACCTCAGAATCCACCACAATAGCTTCTGACATCATGGTCCCTCAAGGTCCAGGCTGTGACACTTGGCTCTCTCCTGGCCCATGACCCTCATGTCCACCATGTGGGTGTCCTCCACATGGTCACCATGGCCAGGGTCCGCTGCTTTTGGCCAAAGACAGGGTGCATATGTGGTACTTGCACAGAATGAAGCTCAGAGCCTCCAGAACTCTCAGTAGAGACAGCATCCAAAGGAACCAATTACAGAGTGATCTGTAGAGCAAGTTCAATTAGATACAGCAAGCAGAGAAGCTCCCCTTGAGTCAACATATAACCAGAATAACAATGTAGCCTGTAGCTTTATAGTATTTGAAGTGAGGCCAGAAATCTGATGTCAGAAATCTGGCTTGGACTAGTTTTTGATACACCACATCTGAGGAGACAAAGAAAAAATTTTAAGTCAGAGTTTGTCCTAAAGGAGACCCTGTGGTTTTATCTTTTACAATTTTATTTCAGCTGAAAAGCAATGAAAATACATTAACTAATTACTCTGAATGCTTTCCTGACAATAAGAACTTCAGAAGTTTCAGGGGGTTGTTTCAAGGAAAACCTGAATGCAGTTATTAACAGAAATGTCCATAAAAAATTACACGTTCAAGAGAACATTTAATAACAACAGTCAAAAAATAGCTCTCTCTGGCACTCTTAAATTCTCTTAAAACTTGCAAGATCCAGTTTTGTAGTGGACCCATCAAACTAGGAGACCAAATCAAAAAAACCCAAACAAAGCAAAAATTTGTAGGTTGTTGCAAGTAATTATTGACACAGCCAAAATAGAAAATTAATTCAAGCTGTGAACTAATTATCCTCAGCATCACTGGCATCTCTTTTTGACTTCATATTTATGTCATTACCATTATTATTATTATTAGCCTGTCTCTTCTGAACTCTTCCAGACTGAAATTGACTTCTAAGGAACATCTTTCCATCACTAAGTGAATCCTCAAGAAAAGAAAAGCATGTGCTCTTATAAATCTCAGTGTCATCAGCTCTTGATATCTCAGTCCAAACTTTACTTAAAGCATTTTATTTAAAGTTTTTGGTTTGGGAAATCAATTACTTATGTAGAAATTTGAACTTTAATTCAAATAAAGGAAGTTTTCAGCACTCAGGATGGAATGGAAAAGCTGAAAATCAAAACAAAAACAATGGCTTATATTTCACATGGCAAATTAAAATGTCCACGAACTTTTAAAAATCCTATTATGTATAAGTTGGTCCCTTGATTTTAGCAGCCTTGATAGGTGATAGCTGGAAGGACATTTTTCCTGGAAGTGATTGGTTACCATCTTCCAGGACCTCTGTGCCTGCTAATAAAAGGGTTGTTATGAATAATGCATTCTCCTATTTCTGAATTTGTAAAATTTTTATCAATGTCCTACAGTGCTTAATAAGCAAAACCAGAAGTTAAACCCACCACATTTTGTTCTACAGCAGTCTTGCCTTTATTATTCTTGAAGCCAGCAATGCAAACTTCCTATTGTAGGTGCTGCCTCCATGAGGTATCTTTGGAGTAAATTACAGTTTTTGTCTATTTTGTGCATAATTTAACATATAAATCTGAAAGCTGCTTAGAGGTAGATAACAACAAATGATTTTCTGCCACTTTACAACAACATATTGTGTACATTCTGGACAGAGCTGAGTTCAGTGGACAAGAAAAATTGTTCTGACTTCCTACCTATATTTCTTGTCTCTGTTCATGTCCTTGGAACAGGTACCAGCCAAACCAGAACTAATGTGGTGACTTCAGAAACCTCTACCACTGTATGTTTAATTTCCAGCTGAAAGTTCTGCAATTCCATTCTATTTCCAATAGAGAATCTCCAGCTCTTGTGTACATTACTTTGTTATTACTGAATCACTCAAGTTTGTCCTTGAAAATACCATTTTCACCACTGAAGAGAACAACATCAAAGTAGTGGTATTGTTACTAGGACCCTAAAAAGATCAGTTCACACTTTTAGTCCAGTGTTGCCTTGACGGATCTATTAAGGCTTCAGCTGGAAACACGTCTCTTTTCTGAAGTCTTTTCTAATATTTAATGTTCTTGGTACTGATGTTTCTCCTTGACAAAAGTCAGTGAAGATTTCAGCTCATGTAAGCTAACAGCACCATTGTCACACCTGACCACACACCCACCTGAATATGTCTTTTATTTGAAGTTCCTCGTAAGAAATCCACTCTGTATATCATTACCTACTTTATACAGTACTGTTCATAGCATTAATGAAAGATACCAAAGCAATGCCAAAAATCAGCCCTTATACCACATGATGAGTCACCACCTGTAACCTTTTAAAGTGGTCAGTGTATCTTCATATCTCAACAATCTCAATTAGCTTCTTTATAAGTAAATCAAAGACTAACTGTAAACTTTCCAGCCTTTTGTTCACTTTTTTCCTAGCAGAAGGAAAAGATGTGGAGATCAGTCCGCCATGCCATGACAATAAATCCAGCAGGGCACCCAGCAAGCAGACCTTCTAGGCTGAGTAAACACCTGCCCCTTGCCCCTGGCGAGCACTGACCCACCTTCTGACCTGGTCTGCTGTTGTGGGTTTAGAGCTAGCCAAAACTCACTAGCCTACTTATATTCTGTTGTGAGATATGATTTTAGAGGAAAGGAAAACGCAGGCTTAAACTTAAGACTATAAGGGAAATTTATTAACAAAACAAACTAAAAAGGAAATGAAAAGGAAAAGTCCAAATGAAACCTCCAGAACACTTCCCTCCCCCACCCACTCATCTCTTTCCCAACCTGACAACACAAAAACGGAATCTGGGATTTTAAAAATCAGTNAAATCTCCCTGGTCCAAAGCACTGGCTGTGCAAATCAGGGTGCATGGGGTACATGTACGTGTACATGTACATGTACATGTACAGTCACAGCTGTGGCCATCTAGACAAGCCCACAGTGTTCACACCACAGATTGCTCCAAAACCTCACCCAGCAAGCATGAAAAACATCCACAGTTCCATTTGCATAATAACTTGTGTTTGCAACAACAATTTACAACTGCAACAGCATTTATTAGTATGTCTTCATTTCTATCACACATATTCCCATCAGGCATACCATGATTTTTGGAAGCTTTGAAATCACAGGCATCTTTTTCTTGAAAGAAGATGACTAAAACTGATTTTAAGCTAACTTTTAGCATAAAAGAACAACCACTGTAGTAATTTCAAATTTTTTTTTTTTTGCAGACAGAATCCAAGATGGAGCTTTTCTCCATCTATCAAGGGGATTTCTTCATGAAACTTAGAATTAACTTAGAAAGATTCATGAATTCATAAGACAATGTAATCAAAAAAGGAAATACATGAAATATGAAATTAATCAAAAAACCCACCCTTTGGACCAATATTTAACATGGATCCTGAAGAGATGGAGAATAAAGGATTTAGGTTATCACATGAAAGAAAAGCATTTAGAACAATGCTAGCACAGGCTCTCAAGGGATAATACACAATCTGTTCTTGGTCCAAAAACTGTAAGAAATGCACTTGTCATTTTGTCATCTTACTTTAACAGAAAGGTCAAAGGAAGAATTTATGGGAATAGTACGGTTATTAATGCATGTGATATAAAAAAAGTGTTCAGTCAAACCACAAACCATTGCAACTCTTTTTTTCTTCCATTTCAAATCTTAAAGCCTTATAGAATGCAGTACTTTCCCATCTTCAACACTTGAAACAAACTGGCAAACATTTTTTTTTCAAATCCAAAGATTCTGACTAACATTTTGATGGCATTCTCAATCCAAAAGAATACATTTATCTTTTTTTCTCTGAACTATCACACTTTTAAAAGGTCATTTCAACTGACATTCTTGAGTATGACAGAGAGACTTGTTCTCTTGTAAAATATTGCAGAGATTTGATTATTTCACCTCTCAGCTTTTTTTTGTTTGTTTAGTTTTTTTACAACTGAACCACTAAGCCCTCTATGTTTTCTTTAGCCCTTCAGCTCTTCTTATCCCAGGCATTTTTCAGCAGGGGTCTGATTGTCAGAAGTTGCAAAAGTTCTGATGTATGGATGAAATGGAAGTCATTTTGTGTCGATAATCCTAATGGTCTTTTGCAAGTCAATCAAAACTTTGACTCTGAAGGTCTAGGAAGAGCAAAAAGAATAGGACCTTATCCTAGATGCAGGGCAATGGCAGATCTGCACCTTCTTTCCTAAGTACATCTACTTGGCAAGCAGCGATTTCCTAGGGGTGAGACTTTAACAAAAGAAGAGAGGGTTTCTGGCTGATAGGAAGGTAAATTCACCAGTTTAAAAATCTCTGAAGAAGCAGAACAGCCAAGAGAGTAGTAAAGATTACCAGCAGTAAAAAGAAGAAATATTTGTAAATTTTCCAAGTGCTAGGGAACATGTTAATATTTTCTGGTAAACACTCTTTTACTCTAGCATTTAGAACATTAATTAATAAAGGAAGAAAAGCGGAAACCTGATTCCCAGCTGCCTGCTGGACTCTCAGCATGAGAAGCCCATTGGCTTTTTACCCAGCGCAGCTCTCTGCTCAGAAATACTAAATGCAATTGACTCATTATGCCAGGCACACTAACAATGACAAGCACTTATCTGGCAGTCTTTTGGGTGGCACACAGTCCCCAGCACAAGGCAGCACAAAGTATGGTTACCTCCCTTCATGTTTGTACAAGAGGCTGCAGATGCCAGTGGCTCCTGTGACAGAAAGGCAGCATGTCTCGCCTGCCCTGCATTTCCAGGCAGGTATTGTACTAGCAGTGCAAGCCTGGGAAGGTAGGTGAGTAGCCTGACACCTTTTCTCTTTCCCATCTTTGATGCTGTTCTTCAAGGAATGGAGAAATGGGAAGAAGGAGCTGCTCTAAGAGATTACTTTGTCTCTCACGCAAACTCTGCTGTGCTGGTGGGCTCACAGTCTCTCTCCTTTTTGAGTGGAGCATAACTCTACCTGACCAGGTGGTCTGGGAGGAGATCACAGTGAGATTTTGTCAGTGATATGCCTACACAGGATGAATAACTCAAGCCAGGTACATAAATAAAGGACGTAAATAAAAATGCCTTTACTGTTGGAAGTAAATTCAGTGGATAGGTCAGATGGTTACACTATATCAAGTGCAAACCTCAAATGAGTAAAAGCCTTGTGATAAGGTATTTTGGATGAAGGCTTTTGTTTCAAACCATTGTGGCCTACAACAGCACAAAAAATGCATAGCTCACCTTCAAGAGAAAGAAGAAACAAGGAGTAATGTGAGCAGCTGGCTTGAGGTTTGAAAAAGAATGTTTACTGACGTTGCAAGATGTGATAAAGGGGACCTCAGCATAAGATGGAAAGAAAAAAAGTGGGAGCACAAGACTAGCCACATATTGACAAATATATCAAGAATGGCTGCTGAAGAACATCTCTGCTGTAAAGAACTGAAGGATCCAGGTGGAGAACAAACTAGGAGCCAGAGTACTTCTTAGCAGACACAAGGCTGTCAGCACTCTCAGTTGTATGGACAGTGACATTGGACCACATCTACATATTGTATCCAGTTTTGGTCCTCCCAGCAGAGGTCAGACATGGGAAAACTGGAGTGGCCTCAAGGGGAGACATGGCTGGGGACTGGAGCACTTGGCCTGTGAGGAGCTGGGCTAACATACCTGATAATACCACTGGCTGCAGTGCCTACAGAGGGTCATCAAGCAGATGGGACTGAGTTGTTCCCAGTGACACATGGGGAGAGGATAAAACATCATGGAGAAAAGAGTAACAAAAAAGATTTATCCAGGGTGTAAGTAGTTTTTCCCCATGATAACAATCAGGCAGCAGACCGAGTTTTCTTGAAAGGCTATACCATCCCCAGAGGTTTTCAAAATCCAAGTAGACAAAGCTTTGAGCAGCCTGGACTGGCCCCAGAGCTGGCCTTGCTTGAGCAAAGGTCTGGAGCAGATTCTTTCAATGGCCAACATGAATTCTTCTGTGATTCTTCAAAAGTTAAAGGACCAGTGATTCATCCCAAAGTCTCATTTTGAGCAATAACAAAATGTTTTAGTAAGGGCTGTATTAAGAGTAAAAAACTCTTGAGTGCAAAGAAAGAACTAGACTCTTTTTCTCAGATTTTATATGATAATTTCAACATAAACTGAATGTACTAAGGAGCAACAAGTGAACAGAAATGAGCAATACCTGTGACCTCTTTCCCTTCAGTTTAAACTTTCCCACATGATTAGGTTAGAGGTTGCCGACAGGTACTTTCATCATGGGGAGGCTGCTTCTGCTCTTAATCCCTCTGAAAACACTTTCATCAAAGCTGCTTCAAAGCCCCAAAATGCAGGAAAGATTTGACAAGAAAATATGAAGATATCTTTGCTTTCCCAGAGAAAGAAAATACCTTGTTCCTCTGTTCTCTATAGCAAAATCTGTAAATACAATAAGGATTAACGAGAAAGTGCATCATCTTGTGTGAATCTTTTATCTTAATTTACTCTTATTTTAAAAGCCACTCCTGATATTGTTATATCTAAGCTCTTTACTGCACTTTTGTGAAACTGTGATTCACACTCATTCCTTCCATAAATCTACTGATTCCTACTAAGAATAAGTATGTCTCTAAGTCTGTGATCAAAGAGAAAAAAAAGTTTTCTTTAAAGTTGTGCAGCAAGGGCTGCATATTTATGAGAATATGCTACTTTGAGGATTGTTTATCACAAGCAACAGAATTTCCAGGCTGCTGACCAAATTTATTACAAGTGGATAGACACTACTCCAGTTATACAGCTTTCTCTCACAACTCAACGTTAAAATGATGTGAATAACCTGGGTTTGGCACACTGATCTATCTGGGAAAATCCACTGAACCATGGTGCGATATCTCTGTTAGAGACATTCCTATGATTATATTTCTCCTCTGTGTTTTTTAAACTGATTTTCCATAGAAGTGACAGAATCAGGCTCTAGGGATGAATTTCAGGGTCAGGCAATGGTTATCTAAAGGAACTTTTCATACCACAGGATGCATATCCAGTCACCATCTTCCCTACACAAACACAAAGGCTACTTCCATGGGAAAGCACATTTTCATCCTGTACAGTCTTTTACAAGGACCTGCACTGGATATTCCCACCTTCAGTGGGAAGCAAAGTATCTCACACTTTCCCACTAGAAACAGCAGCAAGTCATGCAGCAAGATGCTTCCTCCCTCTGTCAGGATAAGTGTGCTTAATTACATGCACACAAGTATTGAAGAGCAAATACATCCTCTTGTTTAGACTCTAGAACTAATTTAGACAAGTATGACTTTCCAGTGGTATGTCATTTAAGCCTTGCAGTAACAAAATCCTTATTTATATGAATAGATCTGTTAAAATATAATGGGAGCTGTCTGTGTGAATGGGGCTGGCAAGATCCCTGTCTCTGCATAGCTTGAGAAGTGCATCTTATGTTGCAGTTGCTCAGACTGCATTCTTTTCAACCTGCATTGGCTTATGCCATGTTACACATCACCAAAAGGAAAGGTGATGGAAGGAAACTGATGTCACCATGTCTGATTTACATTGCACTTGGTGTTCTCATTGCTCCTGGTGGAAAAACCATGCAAATTACTGACTAAATTGTCAACACATGAAAGTCACATACAAATATCTATATATCCTTCAAGGCTATTACGTACCTTATGTATCCTAGCAATCGGGATATGTATCAGGTGTCCTCTTAGCAGCAAATGGACCATGTAACAAAGACAGAACATATTTAGTATCTGAGATGAACAAAAAGGTAATGAAGCTTCATTTATACCATATATTGGCCCTTTTGGACAGTGTTTGGAGCATTACTGATGTCAATCCCATGTGATAGTTGCCTTTTGAAGACCTTCATCTATTTGAAGCTTTTCAAACACTTTTGAAAGAATGTCTACAAAGTCCTGCAAACGCCAAGAGCAGTTGATTTAACACGACTCTAACTAAGGCAAAATGAACTGAAGCAATTTCTCCTGTCCCTGCAGGTACTGTGTTGAAATATTTTATCTGAAGTCTTCAGAACTATCCCATTGAAATTATCTTTTAAGAAGCTTCAGTCTCTTCATACATCAAAAAAGTGTGCAGTGTATTTGGAGGAAGGGGAAAATCCCTAAAATCAATGTTGTTATTGCAGTCCTAATAGGCTCTGCCATATTCTAGGCAGTCTGGTTTTGATAGCGGCAAATTTCATTAAGATCTATCTTGAGACACCACACAGTTTCAGAACCCTTTAGAAGTCAGAGCTTTCCTTCAAAAACATTTCAAGCAAAGGCTATAAAAATACTACTAGGGGTCTTTTTCTTGATAGCAGTGCTACCTCAGGGAAAGGAGTTACTGCAACCTTTGTAGTTTGGTAATAAGGGGCTACTCTGCGTCCTTTAAAGTGATTTGAGTCAGACCCTTATTTGTTGCATTATATTTTGTTGTATGTGATATCTGTTTATTGTCTCTATCTCCTCCCACATAAGCTTCTCTCAAGATGTTTCTACTGTTGCTATATTTTGCTCACTCCAAAAGAATCCTGTCAGGTAAGGATATGAAAATTAGAAATAGTGACAAATATGCAATCTTCATGAGAAATAAGAAATTTATGATTCACATGATTGAATATATATAACATAGTCTGAAGAACAGTATGTGCATTTCTATGAAGTACATAGTGCATAGGGAATGGGAATTGCTGATAAAACTTTGGAAAGTCACATTAAAAATGACAGCTTCTAGGCAGAGTAGGAGCAGTCTTCAAAAAAATGTGTTCTCATTCTGGGGGCCAAGAGGGGTTGTTGTTAATTTACATCACCTTAACAGGCAAAAGGCTTTCATAGAAGAAAGAGAGAGCAAAAATAATTCCTTTCCAAAAGAGCTATTATTCAAAGAAAACTCCAAGATATTCCAGAATAGATTTGAAAACATTTTTAAAAGCAGGTAATTTTCAGTCAGATTGTTGACCAACTGTTGTTGTATTGTGCTCGCCTAACACTGAAGTAAGTATGCATTGTGGGGAGATTATAGTCCATAAACAAAAAATTGGTAACAGCCCATGCTGCAGGATGGCCTCAATACTGCAGAGTCCAAAAGAAAAGAAAAGCATTCACTTCAGAAATAAACATGGCCTATTCAAGAGCTGTGGGTCATGGGGGATTATGCTGAACCTCCACCCCCCAACACCTGCCACAGCACTACTACTACCAGTGGGAGGAAAACAGAGGACACAGGGAGAGATGTAGCCCATTTGTGTCTCAAGTATAGGGATTTTTTTGTGTGAAACATGTGCGCTCCTGACTCCAGGCGTGGTTCCTCCTGGGGGCGTTCCCAGACCTGTCCCACTGATGGAGCTGCAGAGGCCAGAGAGACAAAAGCAAGTTTCCTGGGGGAGAACTGGCTGATGTATGAAGGGCTGGAAAATATGTAGCGTAACTTTTCATAGCTATTTTTTGGCATAATGTTTGGCCAGAAGGTTGTGTTCAGAGCAGCTCTGGTCGTGAAAATACTGTGCCCAAGGTAGTTTGGGTGCAAGGCACAGTGTGCAAGCTGGCACTGCCAGTGCTGCCCATCCGTTCTTGCAAACACAAAGTGGTTTTTAACCAAGGAAGGTCTCTCTCAGTTCAGCATACCTGACTGCTGGAAGCTCATCTCTCTCCTGCATATTCCACAACTCCTTCTCCCTATAGAAAAGCTAGGTGATTTTGTCTGCCATTTGTATTATTTTTATCAATAGCCTTTCCAAGTAATTTATTCTACCTGTTTATGACTTCATGCACATAATAGTAGTGTTGGAGTTCCCTCATGTCTGCATTATATTCTCGGTTTCCTCTTAAAAATATTCTACTACCAACTCATTCCTCCTTTCCATAATGACAAAAAACTGTCTCAATCAACTTCCACACACCTTATTTTCCAAAGAGGATAAAGTCATTTGAGTTCAGCCCTTAAATTTGTTGTTAGTCTGGTATGACTTACACTATGCTACCTCCAGAGAGTAACAGCCTATCTGTAGCTAGACTTCCACCACTGAATACAAGCACTCACCTTTTTCTCATGCACACCTCTCCATCCAATATTTGTCATTTTCAGCCATGTCACTGTGTTGCAGTGAGTCAAGAAACGTGAGCCAGGCTGCTGTTTTGTGCTTCCTTCATCTCCAGGCAATACCATGAGAGATCCAAGAAAGACAGCACATCCCTTGTGAGGCTCAGCCCAGCAAAGGTGAGGTTTCTGCGGAAGCTGTAAAACAGAAAAATGAGGAAGCATACAGCACTGATAGTACAGAATTACAGAATCATCAAATGGGTTGGGNCCCCAACCCTGAATGAAAACTGGGTCCAGCTTTCGTGTCCAGAGCTGGGAGATTTTAAAGGCAACGAAACCACAGAGAATTCCTGTGAGAGAATCTGGAATCATAACAGAATTCCAGAATGGGTTGGGTTGGGTTGGGTTGGGTTGGAAGGGACTTTACAGATCATTCCATTCCAGCTGCCATAGGCAGGGACACCTTCCACTGGCCAGGTTGCTCAGAGCCCCATCCAACTTGGCCTTGAACACTTGCAGGGATGGAGAGCACAGGTTGTCTGGGCAGCATGTTGCAGTGTCTCACCACTCCCAGAAAAATTAATTTCTTCAAAACATCTAATCTAAACCTACTTTACTTCAGCTTAAGGCCATTCCCCATTGTCCCATTGCTACACATCCTTGTGAAAAGTTCCTCTCCTTGTAGGCTCTGTCTAAAAAGTAGAGCTCCTATAGGGTCTCCCCAGAGCCTTCTCTTCTCCTGACTGAATGACGCCAGTTCTCTCAGCCTGCTTTATTAGCAGAGGTGTTCCAGCCCTGTGATGAACTTAGGGGCACCTCTCTTGACTTTTTTCTACAGGTTCAGATATTTCTCATGTTGGGAGCCCCAGAGCTGGACACAGCACTCCAGATGGGGTCTCAGCAGAGTGGAGTAAAGGGGCATGCTGGTCATGCCTCTTTGGGAGCAGCCCAGGATGCAATTGGCTCTCCAGGCTGCAACTGCACATAACAGGTACTTTCCCTCTAATCTCAAATGAGATGTTAACATGAGTCAGAGGGAAACACAGAAATTTCATCAAAAGGACAGACAAAATTTTCATGGGATGCCAAAGACAGCATGACTAGCCTACCATTTTCTGTAGAGAAAAAAGCAAAATGATGCCCAGTTTTTCTTGAAGCAGACCTAGAGTAGTTCGATATTAATGTCTAACTGAAAAGACTTCAGAGAGACTGTGGTTTTAAGCAGGCTGAAGTTTCAAAAAACCTGTATTAAAAATCCTAGGAAGCCATAGTTGGAATTACATCTGTTGTTTCAGAGGCATAGAAGTGAGAGACATGTAGGAATAGATGCTTAGAAATGGCTGTCAGTGAACTAACGAGAACAGAAAGCATTGCATTAATGAGCAGTAATTTTTTTAAGCTTTGAGGTTTTCATAATGCAATTTTGCTAAAATAATTTTCTTTCTACTTAGATTAAAAGTTCTATAGAGGAAATTTTAAAATACATCTTTTTTAAAGAAATTTTGTCATGTTTACTCTTTTCTGTATCTGTTACATATTAATTTACAAGATGAAAGCTGTATTTTCCCTTTTTTTAACCAGCGCTAAAAAGGAAGTGATGAAATACATGAACAAATGAAAAGTCTCATTTTGTATGTAATTGAAAAATTATTTTAAAGTCAACTTCTTGTGGCCAATGGCAAGTCTATAGATTGAGAGCAAGAAAAGCCCACTTTGTCTTCAGATCTTCTTTAATTTTACTTATGAAAATTGCCTCTTAGCCGTCGTTTAGTGGTTTATCTAATTAGTTGTATTGATTTTATGTTTTTTATGGTGACAGGGAAGGTAAATCATGGTCTTATGAAGTAATAATTAGCTCAGAAGAAAGGGTTGGGCATGATTATATTGTAGTAGTTATGTATGTAGTTAAGCAGTGGTTAAAAGTAATCTAAATTCAACCTTAGTAGAGGATTTTGTTTACCTAAAAAATACTCAAGTGGAAAACAGCTTGGGGGGGGGGGGGGAATTAGTGCACACCAAAATCTAGGGTAGATTTGCATGCAGTTGAGACAATCAGAAAAGAGGGTCCTTATCACTTTTATGAAATCAAGCTGGATCACCAGAGTACCCCAAACACACAGACTGGCACTGGGCACTCTCTGTTCTCCTACTTCACAGGATTTGAAGTAGGTTTCAGTTTCATGTTGTTTATATTGCATCAGACAGCTTCAGAAAACCAGAGAGAAATAAACCACAATGCCACAGTAGTGGAGAATATTTTGCTGTATATTTTTTTCAAAAGAAAGTCTCCTGAGCCAGGCATTTGAATCATAAGGACTTCTGGGATGGGATTTTCACTCAGAGATCTCCATTCTTACGTGGATTAAGAGGATTAAAAACCATTAAATGACCATCCTCCAAGTCCCTAAAGCAGATTTGCCTTTTTCTATCCTCCTTCAACTGGGGCAGACTTGGGGGTAACAAAGTACTGCACAAAAGACCCCCTTAGCATGACAAAAGGTGAAACAATCCACTGAACTGCCAATGTACCAGACAATGAAGTCGGTGCAATCTACTCAGCTCATTTTCATCAGAACAAATGGTATCAAACTTGGCAATGGCATTGTTCTTAAACTTGAACATGGGGCTCTTTATTCCCTTCTTCTATTTTTTTTTTTATTTTTTATTTTCCCATCCAAAGCTCAAGGTGTCATATTAATTATTTAAATCTTCAGAAGATTTCAACTGTATCCTCCAAGGCTCTGCTCAGTGCCAGAAGGTCTCCAATCTGCATTAGCTTTTGTTAATTAGAGCTGAAACAAGGACTTTGATCTCAATGAATATAATAACAAAAAAAAAAAAGCAAAACTTCCTGTGTGATTTATCTTTTACCTATTTTCTGCCTTCACTGTTTTTCCACTCTATTAGACTTTGATTTACCTTGTCTGAGTAACATTAAACAACTAGGGTACAAAAGAACTTAAACAGCTTCAAAAGCCTGACTGAAATGATAGTTAAATGCTACATGAAGTGATTCTGAGTCTTTAAACTTTGAATGAAAATGACACAATTTTACTTTATTTTATTTTATTTTTTGTAAGCAGGGGCTGGTGTCAGGGGGATGGTGGTTTGTACAGCATGGATGCTTGTCTACTGATGTCAGATATCACAGGTTTTCCTGTTGGGATTGATCTTTCCTCATTAAGAGCCTTGTTTCTAGAGTTATAGTGCTGATAGAACAGAAGGCCAGTGATATTCTGCAAGATGTTCCTCATGCATCAGGCTTGCCCTGAGTTTGTAGCGCTGCTCAGATCCAAGAGGGTCACTGCCAGGGCTTGTCTTGTTAAAATTTTTCTCATTAACATTTATCTTATTGAATAGCTCTGAAAGGCAAATTTTTTTAAGTCCAAAAAGAGAAACTAGCAAATTTTAGTGTCAGATGAGGTCTAGTTGTATATTCACACGAGCCAGGACTTATCGTTATGGTCCTCTAATATGAAAAAAATAATCAAAGAATATCCGAAAATGCTGCAAGTGAAATCTACATCTGAGATTTAGGAGATACATGAGGGTAAATTTTCATTGTGATGGACAAAGAGCTGCGCAGAGAGCCTTCATTAATAACAACGCACAGTGCTGAGAATGTGCCCTGTATCTTTTACATAAAGCTCACTACAGAATGGCACAGCCCCAGGAGACTGGTCACTCATGGTTTATCTCATTTTAGGCAGAATAAATTAAAGGTTATCTTGTGAATTCTGGGCAGAAAGTAGGAGAGCTGAAGTGAACAATCTCAAAAATAATAGCTAAGAACTCTGATAACCCGCTGGAGGCACCAGCTGAAACAAAGGATATTTGTCTAGAAAGAAATGGGTTTTGTTGGGGAAGTTTAAAATGGATTCAGAGAAATTCAGCCAAGGTCTAACTTCATCCAG
This sequence comes from Anthoscopus minutus, assembly GCA_013399455.1. Taxonomy (NCBI): domain Eukaryota; kingdom Metazoa; phylum Chordata; class Aves; order Passeriformes; family Paridae; genus Anthoscopus; species Anthoscopus minutus. The sequence goes on from VWYI01048016.1 coordinate 24,178, forward strand.
GGAACCTCAGCAGCCTGGACAATGGTAGCACAGACCTCTTCTGCTCACCATATCAATGTACTTCAGATCTGCAAACAGGTTGGGAATTCAATAATACTAAGATTCACCCGCTTCCAAAAGCCATGGTACACTTTAAATCAGCCTCAAGACCAGGCTGGATGGGCTTTAAAGCAACCTGGTTTTGTGGATGGCAAAGGGGTTAGAACCAGATGATTTTTAAGGTCCCTTCCAACCCAAATCATTTTATTATTTCCACATGCAGGTGTGCCTGGGGTCTCCTTCCCCCACCCTTCATACCATCAAATTCATGATTTCCAGAGTTTCCCTAAAGTTATGGTGGGAGCCAGTGGCCCTCACTGTGGTGTGTAATCTGCTACCTTTCTTGAGCTGCATTACCCAAGCACAGCTCACATGGTTTTGCTCACAGATGTTGCCTTCTATGGGTCTAAATCTTCCATCTGACACAATCTTAAAGGACAGGAACAATGACTGCCTATTTTAACCAAAAAATACTGAAAGCATAAAGGAACCTTGCTGAAGCTTCTGCAACACCAAACGATGTCTGAGTCTGGGCCTCTGCTCCATACACCTGGGCATCCAATCTTCCTCACTTCCTCTTATTGCTCCAAGAATACTGATTCTGGCTTTACTTCACTTTCATCTGTCAGCACAGGTTAGTTGAGGTCATGTCAATGCTATCACAGGCATATACTGATTTCTTTGCTCATCCAGGCTTTGTTTTTCCCTCTCTCTGGGTTCAAAACAAGTGCCAATTGCTGTTTCATGCTTTACACCCAAGAGAAGGTGCCATAGTGTCCTCCACACACAAAGCCAAGAAACTCCCTTGACAGACTAGGAGGACACAAAGGTGCAGGAGGGTCAGGCCACCCAGCAGGCATGTGCTAGGGCTGGGCTGACTGCTGTGGGCCTTAGCAAAGTGTGCATGAGCCATTGCCCCTTCTCTGCTTGTGAAACACCATACTCTGACTGGAAAAGTTCTACAATAAATACTTAGAGTTGCCTGCTGTCAGAAAGGACCGGAGTTTCAGGAGACAGAATTACTTTCTCCAATGGTGTTCAAAAATCAGGAGACCAAATCCACTGGCCTTCAGAAAACTTTCCTAGAAGCAAACAATTGAAGTTTCCTTGAGGTTTAGGTTTTGAAACAAATATCTTTGTTGTTTACCCCAAGCATCCTTCTGTTTGGCAGAAGTCAAGCCTATGATAGGATGGGTAGTGACAGGTCTTGGTGGGTGTAGGAAAGGACAAGTGGCTTAAGTTCTAGGCAAAAGAGAAGAGTGTCTGTAGAGAGAAAGCAGTCAAAACTACGGACTAGGAAAATTATCATCTGCCTAGCAGTTTTCTAAGTGAATACAAGGGCAGGGACATTGCATTCATCAATGCCAGAGAAAAGGTTGTTGTAGCAATGGAGATGCAACATCAGTTCCATGACAACCAAAGAAAAATTACTCATTGACTAATAAAAATATAATTAACTCCCACTCACTGAGGTTTCTCACAGACCACAAAACGTCTGTTGCTTTACATAGCCTACTTTTTGTCATTGAAGAAGATAGGTACTTGTCTATTATTTTAACCTTCTAATCTTACATTTTCCCTAGATTATTCTTTGGGGTGAGGAATGGAGAATCATGTCTAATTACTTGACTTCTTTTAGAGACTATCAATTTAAAGTCTTAATTTTCTATATTTATTCTACTTGAAACCCAGATGATATATCATCTTATTATGACTTTTTACAGCTATGCTTTTCAATGGGCTCAACAGCATTCTCGATTTAATTCAGTACACCTCCAGATGAAACAGCAGTGTGTTGGCTGTGCATTGCTTTATTTGAAAATGATGTACATGATAATATGTTTCTGTCTGCAGATTGTGTCTGATTTAGCTGACAAAAGATTGCAGCAGTCATTGTGGCCAGAAGCTATTGGAAAGCAGCCAGCATTAACAAAATAAATACAAAGCAGAAGCAAGTGATGCCATAAAACACAAGGACAGTGGATTATACTTTTCTGCATGAAGTGGCATCACATCATGCACGCAGTGTATTTACCAATAATGCAAAAAGCAACCTCTGGGTTTGAACTTCCCACACTGCTGAAATGGCCAAATTCTAAAGGGGACCTCTGGGCTCATCATAATCCTGACTCAGAAAACAAATGCTTCACATGGTGACAAAAGTCATTGCGGTGATAAGACAAGATAGGAAGGAAGAATGATTTAACGAAAAACCTCCATGGTTGCAGGATGGTTGCAGAAAGAAAAACAACTTATCCAAAAGACATTTAATATGAATAATATGAAGATCTGCTATTTTTACTCTTTTTCTTGCTGCCATTCATTGCAAATTTTTTAATTTTTTTTTTTAGCTGGGAAAAGCCTGATACCCTGAGCCTTGGTAGAGACAAAAGCACAAGCAAAAGCTCAGGTTTAAACCTAAGAGGTGGTAAAATGAAGATTTCTTTTTGAATCCCCAGAGCAATGGAATTCTGACAGAGCAGTGGATGGAATCCGTCTCCCAGTTCCACTGGGATTTTTTACAGGGTAGATTATAAAATTTTATAGGGATGCTATTACAAGGGAAAGGGAAATAGGAGTCCTAGCACTACAAGCCCAGGTGCTGTTGCATGACTCATTACTGCAGCAGTGCCTTTGACTTACATCAAGGTTCTGTAAAACCCAAAGGAGGACAACAAATTTCTTGTTGTAATATGGGTCTAGTACTTTGCATACTTTGAAATTGAAGTTATCTACAAATGCTATGTAATGTACTGCTGTGATTTGTCAGCCACAATTTCATTGTATCTTTGACTGCCAGACTAGAATCACAGAACCACAGAATCACAGAATCACAGAACTGCTAGGGTATGAAGGGACCTCTGGAGATCATCTGGTTCAACTCCCTTGTCAGGGCAGGGTCACCTGCAGTAGGTGGCACAGGAACGTGTCCAGGTGGGCTCTGAATGTCTCCAGAGAGGGAGACTCCACAGCCTCTTTGGGCAGTCTGTTCCAGTACTCTGCTGATACTCAAATGTAAAGAAGTTTTTCCTCATGTTGAGGTGGAAATTTTTGTGGTGTAGTTTATGGCCATTGATCCTCGTGCCGTGGCTGGGCACCACTGAAGATAGTGCTCTTGGCACCCACCTTTGAGACATGCATTAATGAGGTCCCCTCTCAGTCTTCTCCAGATTAAACAGGCCCAGCTTCTGCAGGCTCTTCTCATAAGAGCCATGCTCCAGACCTCTAATCATCTTTGTCACCCTCTGGACCCTCTCCAGGAGCTCCTTGTCTTTCTTGTACTGAGGAGTGCAGAACTGGCCTCAGCATTCCAGATGAGACCTCACCAGGGCCAAGAAGAGGTGGGCAATCACCTCCCTCAACCTGCTGGCCACACTCTTCAGATGCACCCTGGGATACCCCTGGCCCTCCTGGCTACAAGGTTTTGCTGTAAACTAGCTTCAGAAGACGTGCATGGTTGCACTCAGGCCCTTATTTCAAGAACAAGGGTTTATAGATTTGGTTCAAGATGATAGATGAACACATTTGTTTCGTTAATGTGACACTACCAAACAAACTCAAGCAATCACATCTCTTTGCACTTCTCCACTCCTGCAAGAAGGATCCTATCAACTGCAGGGCTCTCCCAGGAATTTGCTTTAAAATGCTCCGCAGTTCTGGGGGGCATAACTGTTTTCTCTGAGATCCATTTGAACCAGCTTCTCTTCAACCACATTTCTCTGTTTCCATGATAACTGGAGTCAGTGTCTGTTTCAAATCGAGAGCAACATGCATCATCAGCATCCTGTCTCCATTTGTGCCTGCAGCATATCACAAAGTCTCCTAGAGGTTTAATGTTGATATGGAGCAGATGCTGACCTTGTTGGGGTTACTCAGTTGTAAATGGTAGCACAATTTGGACCCACTCCTCTACTCTGAGCAGGAATAGTCTACTGAATTAGCTATTAATAGCTTTTCATAAATTTTGAATTGCAATAGTTGCTGGAATTAGGGACATTCATTGTCCCACAGTTTGCAGTTCTTGGATGTAGTAAATAAAGATGAAAGAGATAAAATGAAGAAATGATGGAGACATAAGGAGACAAAAGGAGGAGGCAAAATAGTTCATCTTGTAGAATGAAGATCAGCATCAAAATTACTATTAGGACAGCCGGATCACTCCTCAGTGCTTTGAAAGGCTGTGGCAGATGGAAAGCTTAAGGAGGGGTTTGAAAAAGCTGTAGTTAGGTGTTTTTATTGTGGGTACAAACATATAATGGTAGCATACATACCATCCAGAAAAGAGGAAAGGGAAGGGTGGGAAGCACAGCAGCATATTTGTGTTGCTTTGGACAGCAGATTAGTCAATGAGTAGCCTTTAGGTGCTAGTTTTTCTCTCATTTCCAAGCTATGTCATCAAATCAAGACAAATCCCCTTTCATTTGAGCAACATAATGAATTTTATTCATCTTAAGGCAACATTTCTTTCAAAGCGACCTGCCTACTTGTTGGGCCTGTCTGAAGTTAAGAGCTATTCTCTTTCCTGCAGATTAAGCAGCAGCCACTTTGTTACTCTAGGTTCTATGCTATTTTCTTCTCATATCTCTCTAAAAGTAAAAGAGGTTCTCAGCTTGACCACTTTTCTCCTCAGAAAAGCTTCCTTCTACCCTTTCCTTGCTGTTTTGATTAGTCTGTGTCCCTCAGCTAACCCAACAGATTCATTATGGCATGTGTCAGTGATCAGTCAAATCAGCTGCCACGGGAACACGTCTGTAGTGTCAGATCTCCCTGAGTGAACCACAATTGAAAGTGCCATTGCTGAAAGAGCTACAATGCTTCTGCACTGGTTCACATTCAGGATGCTGAGCTCTGCCACTTCCCCTTTGCTGATGCTCTGGCCATGCTGTCCAAAACAGACAGGTTTTGGTACCAAAAAAGTAAAAAAAATATTATTATCACTGTTATCATCTATACTAGATACTCTGGAGTTCTCTCAAATTAAATACAAGGCTCTGTAGTGACATCAAAGTTTACTCAGAAAACCTAATCACCTCCTTCTCCATGACTTATTATACACAAGGTGGGAGATGCTGGGAGTATCAAAGGAGAAATGACACAAAGGAGGTCTATGAAAGGCAAATATGCTTCAGAGAGTAATTCTTTTAACACATATTTTACAATGTAAACAATAACCTCCTGGAAAATTTTATTCTGTATACTCTATGTGTGGTACACATTCAGATGTTCTCAAATTTCTCATTCTTCTAATGACTGAAGAGATGAGTAGACATATGAAGAAGTGAAGGGAACAAGGCCTGGTCAGTCACTTAGTCTATGTAGCCATACATAAAGTTATCAGCTAGCACAGAAAAAGCTAAAAACATTAGAAACACACGAAGTGTCCCTTCCCAACCAACCTTTCAACATGCAAATAATCTCTCAAAAATAAAACTGTCAGGTAAATTAGTATTCTGTGTCTGGAAATTCTCTGCAAAGAGCAGTTTTCTAGAGAGAGGATTACATGCTTATTATATAAGCTGTAATATATCACTGCATATTTTTATTCTGACACTACCTTGAAATACAAGTCAAAATTCCTGTTGTGTCAACTCTAGGCAAACACAGGAGGAAGTGCTGGTCTCTTTCTCAAAAAGCTACTGCTACTATACAACAAAGCAAGGTGGAGCCCACAAGAATTGTTGCATAATTGTTGCATCCTTCCAGGATCTTTCCATGTTTTCATCACCTTTTAACTTACACACTTTTCAGCAGAGACATCAGCAGCAGGACTGTTATCTCTTGCTGCTGAGATACACATCCACATTACACATCCTATTTTTTCCCTTAAAAGTGCCCGAATTTCAGAAAGAAACATGAAGTTTATGATAGCTCCAAGTTTCTCATGGAGATTGTAGAGAAGTCATCAAGAAAGCTGGTTTTAGGTCATTGACTCACTTCACTCTTACAGTGCACAGCTCAAATTTTATTGAAACAGCCAAACTACCACCCTGTAGCACACGTAGACTTTTAGGTAAAGTGAGTCCAAGTCTTCATGCGCGATGAATGCAAGAATAAAGCAGTGAGAAGGCCAGAGGACAATAAGTATGCTGCTTTAGAAGCAGTCTACTTAAGTTTAATGAACTGGGATTACAGCATTATATTTACTGGGCTGCTTTTTTTCTAGGTTTAATTATTTTATTTTTTTCACATAGAGCCTATTCTCTTTGGCTTTTCCATGTATCCATGAGTCTTGTTCCATGAAAACACAGAAATGGGACCTGCAATTGACATGATATTTCATTAAAGACAAAGTAAATTCTCATGTTTGTTTTTGTATGTCTTCAGTGTTTCTACTGCTAATGATCTGTTCCGCTGGGTACTCCCTCTCTTTACAGAGAGATCAGCAGACACCCATCT
>VWYI01048022.1:0-48590 GCA_013399455.1 Anthoscopus minutus
TTACATTTTTACTGTAACCCATGACACTGCCTCTTGGAGCATTTCAGCAAGATCTTGAGTCCAGATGCATGGGCAGATCGTTTAAAGCTGTGGCTCTCAAAGACAAGGTAGGGTGCTTCCATCTGCACCTAGAGATTTCAGACATGGTCTTTTCTGAGCAGGAAGGTGTGTTGTGAGGGAAGTAAGTGACAAAGAGGAAGTATCTCTCATTTGCTTCTTGAGACTGATATGGAACTTTCTATCAGTTTTAAAAAACCCCTTGTGCTTATATTTAACACAAACATCAAAACTGAACTCTGTGTGAAACTAAATGTAACTCATGGCAGTAATCCTCTACATGTTATCCTTGAAATTTATCTGAAGGCAGAACAATTAGCCAAATTAATGACTGTAAGCAACTACATGTTTGTAGGATCAGATGGTAAACATTGGTTAGGTATCTTATGCTCTATATTGAAGTTCAAGAAAATCTGAATTAGGAATCACAGAAAATCTGTGGGCTAAGAAGCGAAATTTTGATTATTTGCCATGTAACAATGACTGGTCTAGGAAGTAAAATTATATTCATTTATAAATACACACCATTTCAGTTTAAGAAGACTGTTCATGGACTTCTTTTGGTTCATTGAAGGGCTTATTTGTGAGATTTAATTCTTGTACAGTAGAAATACTCCAAAAGCTTTACTCTGTATGGACCTTCAAAGGTCCTTTACTCTTGGTGTGTGTACAACAGTCAAGAGTGTCAAGTCCTCTGAACTGTGAGGATCCTGATGTAGTTTCACTCCCAGCAAAACTGAGGGGAAGGGTCTATGAATGGAATCAGAAATTGTGCTCTTCTTAGGTTCACCATAAATTGCTTTTCAACTTTGTGTAAAGCTTCATGCATACCTAAAGATAAAGCCTGCAAATATCAAAGATTTGTATATAGTTGTAGCTGTTTGTGTCTCCTGAGTATTTTCTAAAGAATTGGTTATCCTAAAAATAATGTAATTTGAGACCTTCCCTATTAACTGCTGTTTTTAACAAAGCAGCTGGACATGTTAAGATTCTGCCCATTCCTCTTTCTGTTAAGAGGTATTTGTCAGCCTTAATCCTTTCTATGCATTTGAGCTAAACCAAAACTTTTGTAAAAAGCATTATTTGCACAGGAACCTGCTGTCACTTTCTTCCAGGCAGGGTGAAGGGAGTAAGACTGAAAGACACCATCAAAGAGGAAGGAGATTTGGACAACCTGTAGTTCTTTGGCACCAGCAATTTGCTGGCTAGTAGGGATCGAGAATGTTACCCAAACACCTCTGTTCATAGACTGCTGCTCTTACATTTCCAGCAGAAGGAAATGTTCCATTTTCTCATTGTTTCTTTACAGTTTCTCTTTTTCACTATAGCAATGAAAAACAGCCATTTCCCCTTTCGAAACATGTCTGTCCCCTACTTCCCACCTTCTAAATTCAGATGAAATTCAGTCTAGTGCAGAAGGAAAAGCTACGCCTCCTGCAGCCTTAGGCAAGGACTCATCATTGTCCATACCCGTATATACCACTTTTTAACAACTTTACAAAAGATATTGAAGAATCAAGCTGTTAGAGTGCAGAATACTGTTTGCTCACCTCTATAAAATTAGTGGGTTTCCTCTGATATAAAAATTCTAATGCAACTGTAGATTCATACTCTTTTATTTTCCTGTTGGAACAAATTCCTTTTTCTTGTGCATTCCTTGAAAGTGTTTTTAATGTAAAACTCAAATTGTAGAGAAGTTTGTATCAAAGGCTTTGCAGTATCCCATTTAGGATAATTAACCTTCTGATTATTACTAAAACTCAGCTTCTAAAGAACTTGTTTATCTCTTGAGTTACTAATGTTAGGAATTAATGTTAATTACCATTTTAGGAATTGGTACTATGGAGAGAAGAAAACTAAAAGTGGTGACAATGAAGCAAAACCCCATTCTTATTTTGCAGGTATTGAAGTTTTTGCAACTCTTTTGTATTTTACTCATGATGTTGTCTGTAAGGCTTCTATAGTGGATTTCTATACTTAATTTGTAATTGGCAGACTGTTTTACTTTTCTCATCTCTCTAAACCTGATTTATAATATTCAGTAAACAAAACAGAAGATATAAAATTCAAGGCCTCTTCCCCACGCTGAGTAATACTATCAATATGATGTAACTGTGTATTTTATTGAATACATCAGTGTATGTATTTTGTATTGATCTATGAAATAGTGGTTCAGCTTTCACTTGATTCAAATGAACTGATTTAGATAAATTTCATAAAAGGAAAAATAAAATAGTTGACCACTTGGTTTCTGGAAAAAAGTCCATAATCAGATTGAACAGAAGAATTTTGTGACCTAAATTGGCAAAAAATAATGTCACAGTGTTACCACATGCAAGTACTATAAAATACTGTATGTAAGGCTTAAGTAATTGTCAATGCACACACGTTAATGCTTTCTAAAACTCTGTTAAGATCCCTATGTAATATCAAATGCATACAAATAGAAAAGTGTTTCTTAGTACATGCTCCTTTGTAAAACATCCTTATTTATATTCTGGGGGAAAAAAAACCCACCTGTTGTTCTTTACTTCCCCTATTGATCTAATTGTCAGTTCTCTTCAAGCAGAAATCAGAATGTCTGCTAAAATGTTTAATATCAAACTTTTATCTTTGCTAAGTCTCTTTCTTTGTTAAATTAGAATCAACTCATGTTCACAGTCCAAAACCTGAATATATTAAGTTCCATGTGGGCCAGGTGGTAATTCACAGAAGATTTGGTTACTCAGGAGTCATTATTGGATGGGATGTAAAAGCTAACACTCCAGAAGAACAACTACAACCCAGATATCCTCTGGTGAAACAGGTTTGAATGCACTAAACTCTCGCTTTATTAATATATACACAGAATAATGCAGGTTAAAATACCCTCAGAAAGCAGTTACAGACCAACTTCCTTCCATCCCAGCGGGAAATACTCCAGAGTTCTGTATCACCTGTGAAGCTGAGTGGTTCCTTTGCTGCTTCTGCAGTGTGGTCCCAGTACAGCTTGTCTTTTATACTGTTCAGTGGCTAAGCTTTGCTGGTCAGGGCTGTAGTGGACGTATCTCAAATTAAAACCACTCACTTTTTATACAAAGTGTTGTATTTAAAGTTCCAATATCTGGTACTTTTGGACATCTATGATGTCTAAATGGATTTCTCCTGCTGTGTTACTTAAGTTGAGAAGCTGTTAAGTCCTTTATCTGCTTATCCGTAATTGGTGGCATCTTCACTGCACCTAAGAAATACAAGTAATCCTCTGTGTGTAACCAGTTTCAGTGAGAAAGCAATGTTTTTGAGGATCTAGTTAACATTTTTGTTAGAATTCTTAAAACCTTTGAATTTCTCTTGGTGAATCTTTGTATTTGAAAATCAGATGCTAAATCTTTGTTGACTATTCTGCTCTGGTAATGCAGTGCTGCACACTCGGCATACCACTAACAGGCTTCTTAAGTGGCAGGAAGATACCAACCATTAAGTCAGAGGACTGAAAATGAGGAAAACGTGAAAGTCTTCATCTATAGCAGAAAATTCATGTTCAGCTGGGAAATGACATTCAGTCTCATTTTGTGCATTTAGTTCATTCCCTGATGTAATTTTATCACTCATCTTTGGCTACTAAAACACCTGCATCCTTGCTTTCTTTTCTCCTCTCAATAGTGTTATCACCAGCTGAACCCCCAAGAATTTCCCAGCAGGCACTGATTCTTTTTATGTACCTTACACTGTTCTGCTGTCCCAGTGGCCTTGTGTTCATCTTTACTGCTTTAATTTCAAGAGTGATGACAAAGGGTTTAAGTGTCTTTTGTTGGTTTTGGTGTTTTAATTGCCTTCGCTTATCATGTCATAAGAACCTTGCAAAATGCCTTCTGACCTTTAGACAGCACCTTACTAAGCTTGGTCCTTGTAAATCCCTCAAAACATCAGCCAGGTTTTCAGCCTGACTTTTCCTTGCCTTCCTCTGACTTCCAGATCTTTATGAAATCACTGAGCAGAGGAGGCCATTGCCTGTTCATTGATCAATACTGATTGCTTCATAAACTCCATCTGTATTCATCCATCACTTTTTTGTGTTTAGCTTCTGGGTTACTTTGAGCAGGAATGTTTACAGACAGCAGCGAATATCATGGCCCATATTCCCTGGCCCAGGATTTGTTTTTATAGGCACTACTTTGTTGGAAGATTCATATAGATACACCTAGAAGTTGCCTTAGCTCTCTCCAGAATTGGGACCATGGTTGTTGGAGGTGGCATTATGTTCGGAACTTGTCTCTTCCTCTCTGGAGTTCAGCTGTCACTTGTGAAGGAAGAAGGGTGCTAGCAGATGGCCATGGGGCCTAGGTAGAAAAAGCAAGAATATTGTAAGTCTCGTTCCTTGCAAGGTTTGTGGAAAAAAAAAAAGGTTAATTAAACTCTTGACTCTTAAAAAATATTTAGGTATGCTAAGAAGTTTGTGTGTTGCAGTTCTGATTGCTTTATATTTAATTCGGACAATAAAAATGAACTGGCTGTATATATATAAAACCACAAATATATATACATGTATCTTGAGTGGATTTAGGTTCTAAAGCCCACTGCAAGTTAACTGATTATAATATGTAATCTTTAGTCATATTCTCTCTTTGAGGCTATTTATTTTCTTTCTATTTTTACAGGATCTAAAAGGTACTCCTTACTATCGAATCCTAATTAACAAAGCAAATGGATTTGGCAAATCTACAGTTTATGTTCCTGAGGAAGAGATAACAGTTATTATGGGATTAGAGGTAGTATTCATTTTTATTCCGTTGCTACTTGATTGTTATACTGTATGTTTAAAAGTTGGCTGACCTTTGGCTTAATAGATACTAGCTGGGATGCAAAGTTAGTGAAAACTAATAGAGAAAGCACATAAACAAATTACTGCTGTACTTTCAAGCATGGGTTTTTGGAAACTGAAAAATGACCGAACTTAGGTACTACCCACTTTAAAGTATCCAAATGTTGATGTTTGTAGTGTTTGAACAACTTGATTTCCATTATGTATAGGCTATTGCAGACAGATTTTTGTTTTGTGATTTCTGGGCATCCAGCAAAGTATGTTGGTTTCTCGATTCTACTCTGAGAAACCTGCATTTCAAACAGCTCCTGCTCAGCTGCTGTCCAGACTGAAGAATATCTCCTTTCTTAACTGCAAAATTCCTGGAAGCCAAAAATTCCGTTTTGTGTATCAGGGTTGAAGTAGCTTTTGATTCCTAGATTATGGAATGCACACCCCATTTTTAAACTAGTCTGAGACTCTGATCCAGAAAACAGCCTGCAGGCATGCCTGCCACATACAGGTGGCTTTTTGCAAGGGATGTCCTATACTGTTGTGGATGCCTTCTTTGTGGATACTGGCAGGGTCTATATTTAAAATAACAGCAAGTAGGTAAACCATTCATCTAACAGGACATGTTGGTCTAGTCAAACAGAACAGATTCAAATTGAGATTTTCTGCCTTTTGGGAAAACCTCCCAAAGGAATTGTGTAAGTCAGACTGGCCTGAAGACTCTCCATGCTCTCTCTCAAAACTGCTACTGCACATAAAGGACCCATCTCAACCACAGTGTGTCATAATCACCTCTTTTCATTTGGGAGAAGCCTTAGTTCAGTCCATTCTGTTTTAGCCAATTGAAATATAGAATATGCCAATGTGCCTGAATTTAGGAGCAGAAACTATGTTGTTCCAGATAAGTATCATAAATACTTAAAAGTGGATTCTGCCCACATTGTCGAAAAAAGCACCTTTCACTATATCAGTTAGCTGGCCACCTTCAGTTTCCTTTATATTCCATGGAGAGAGAAACAGATACTTCATCTTAAATATTTACCTTGTGAAATTAGCTTTTAAGGTACTTAATTGCTTTTTTCACTAGTGAGGCAGGTTAATTCTCCACACAGATTATTATAGAAACTGTTGGTAACAAGCTTACAAAAGCAGGTATTTCAAAGTTGTCTAGCTGAGATTAATAAGAGATGGTGAATCATGCCTCAAGTTCAAAAGGTCTGTGGATTGCTCTCACCCAGCCTTTTGTACAGCCTAATGGATACAGTAATTTCTTGAAGAGTTGAGAGATCAAAAAATGCTCTAGACTTGTCATGATCCTTTCCCAGCTGACAATTCTGAGCCATTCCCCGTGGGCTTCCTGTTTCTAGACAAGGCTTGGATTGTCTTTGGTGGGTTTGCATCTCCATGTCAGACTAAGGCCATCACCTGGGTCTGTCTTCACCATTTCCCCCTCCTGCTTCTTTATTGTTCCTGCTGCCTCACTGGATTAGATAACCGATCAAGCTAAAATAAATACCAAATACCTCTAACAGCAACACAACGCAGAACTACTTCGGTAAGAAACAGTGCCGATTTTAAACACTGATGCTGGTGTAAATCTAGATTGCAACATCTCATGAGATCTGTTCAACGTTTGTAAAGTTCTTGGAGAGAGCTGCTATTCTGATGACAGAAATTTAGTTATGGTACACAGAAAATGCCATTAAAAGTATCTCTATGTACATTAAAAACTCATCAGGAGTTTTCAAACAGTGTAGCAACTTCAATAATTCGTTTATGTATCAGTTTATACTTACTGCCAATTCTGATGCTTGTTCAGCTTGAAATATTTTTTCCTCAGGTGTATCACCCTGATATGGAAACCTACTTCAGTGGATATGATGGATCAAAATACATTATGCAGCCATGGTTGAAAAAACTCTACCCTCATGACTGAGTAGTTCAGTGCCTGTATACGTAATGTACGTCCAGACAGCAGATATCCCTTTTAAACTTGAGCAAATGGACACCAGGATAAAATGTATATTTTTCCCTATGATAAAATAAAACATTCCTAAGCAGGTTTTATGTTGAATACTCAATTTTGTCAGAAGCAAACATACTGCATTTTCAGTTTGCTGTGGTTCAGCAGTGGGGATTAATTTCCTTCTAGTTTTGGGAAGAAAAGAATAAATGTAGCGCAGGTTCAGCCAGGAGTGCCAAATGTTTGGCACATCAAATATCTTGCCGTTTTACACGGGCCAGGGAACAAAAATAAGCAGCTGTGAACTGTACTTTCAGAATTAACTGTAACCTTAATTTTAGGGGATAGACTTACCCCAAGAATGAAGTAAATAAACATCAAAAAGCACAAGAAAGCATACCAACTTTATTAAGAAAATGCGTAGGATTTCAAGGTTTCTAGAGCAACTTGCTTCTCCTGTTTTCTTTTCCCTTTATCTCAAACACAGCAAACACTCTACAAGAAGCATAAGCAGTAGCATTCTGGATTCTTTCCTGCAGAGTCTGTGAATCAGCAGAGTGTGACAGGTGACAGTCTATGTGGCCTCCCCATTCTTTTGTTTCTTCTTCTTTTATCAATAAAGGCTTTCCCAATGCCTGGCCAAACAGTCGACAGACTTCCTGGGCTTTCCGGCGGGTGTTTCCAACGGCAGTGACACACACTTGACGGCTGAGAGGTAGAAGCAGCAGCACAATAACAAGCAGGTCCAAATGATGGACCAGTGTTCCTGCCAAGCTTTTTTTTAACACTGTGGTTTTTGTAACTGCAGAGATGTAAAGACACATCACCTTCCCCAGCTTCTGGGCCACAGCTTGGGTGAGGGGAGAGTGTATGGAAGAAATGTCAGCATCCTCACTAGTTCTGATGACATCAAGCATTTCTAACACCTGTATGCTGCAGGCATCCACGCTGAGTTGCTGACTTGTGCAGAGCAAGAGTTCAACCCTTGCTCCAGGCATTTCAGTGGCTCAGCTGCAAGGCGCAGCACCTGCTTAACCTCACTGGCCATATTTCCTGATTTCCTGTAGATACCTCTGACATTCAGGTTGGCATCTCTGGAACCTTTAATAGCAGCTAATTAAGCTTGCTTCTCGGACCAGGCAGTTACTTTCTTAAAAGAGGCAAAACCTCAGCCAAGACTAAACTTCCTTCGGTCCCTCCCACTCAGTGAGAGAATCCTGGACTGTGAAGAGTCAATGCTTAAAAAACAGATCAAGATCGTGAGCTTCAGGGCAGCATTGTTTTGATGCTGAGGAAGTGCCAGACACAGTTCTTTCCAGATCCTGTCAGCAGCTAACAGTAATGGGAACTGGCAAGGGTACTTAAAATTATCAACATCTGGTAAACACACTTGCACCCTCAAGAAAAAATACAAATAAAATCTACATATGATGATGTAATCAAAGCCAAATTCTGTTGACCTAAGATTCACAGCAGATTATACTCCAATGGAAGAATAATTTCTATTACATTCTGCTTTTGCACAGACACAAGAACAAATTCTATCTTCTAGGCTGAACAGCATTAATTTATAAGTTATACTTAAATACTGAAATCTCTAACATAAATATTAATAGGTCTGAAGGAAACTACTTGCTGCCATTGCAAACAGCATAAATGATGTATTAACTGAGGCTGTAAGATTTTTAGTGTGTGAGAAAACTTACCGAAGGTTGTCTATGGCTTCTGGTGTATGGTAGAAATGAGGTGGATTGATGGTAACAGAGGTTCCTAACTTTTCAGTGAGTAGATTGCAAACATTCTGCATTTTTCCGAAATCACTGAATATGATACAGACCTGGGAGTGAGCGAACAGACATCACATGAGTAACATTTTCCACTATGACTCAACACTTTTAATAAGGCCAGACATCTACAAGGTAACTAAACATACTAGTCCTGTAAACAACTCCCAACATTTATGAACTAGTATGACTTATATATAGCTATAGAGACTAGCATGAGGTTTGCAACAGAAAGAAGTTCATTAAATGGTTTAAAACTGAGAAGTAAGAAATCCCTTTCTGAGGAAAAGCACGGCATTCTTGGTATGCAGACAACATGAAGAATGAACGTGCTCTTTGGTGCACATGACTAGATGCATCCTGGTTTGTCCTTCCTTGGGTTGATAGGCATTAATTATGCAGAAGGTCAAGCAAAATGATGTGGAAAGCATTGGGCACGAAGAAAAACTACATTTTAATTCCAAGCATTAAGTTAAAGAAACATCAGCTATGAGATTAAGCTAAGCTCAGTTCAGCTTGCAGCGGGATTCCAAATCCTTTGCTCTCTGAACAGACTCAATGCAGTCTCCCAAGACGGAACTGGGCACTTCAGACTTTGATTAACAATTTAAACATCTAGCTGTCTCTGACTTTAAGGAGCATCAAATGGAGATGCATTAGGAATTCAGGTCCTTCCCAAATGCTGTGAAGCCAGAATCACTATCAGCCCTGGACCCAGAGCCCAACAGTTTTCCTGGTGGAAAGTCCAGCCAGGCAGCAACTTTACAGCTATGAGCTAGCTTTCCTCTGTGGCAAAGCACAGCTGCCAGGACTGAAGCAATGACACTGAACTGATACAACATTCAGCAATCAGACATCCTGGAACCCTAACTCTACTTTTAAAAAAAACTAAAACCTCATCTTCACTTCTAGTACAGTGCTCTCACCATGAGTCAGGTTCACCTTCTCTCTTATACCCAACTTCCTTCTTTTTGCATACTAATACAGCTTCTACAGGAGTGTAAGAAAAATCCTGCAGTAAAGAAAATTCTACTGCCAACACCTGTGTTGCAACACAGTTGCCCTCGTGGCTGCTGCAGTCCATACATCACTCTATCCCAGTGAAGGGACAGAAATCCAAGTTACAGCATGTCAGCTGCACTGCAGCAGCTTCCTGTGTGCATACCAGACTGACCTTGTGGAGAATAAGATAATTCAAGGAAACCGAGTCTCTCAGTGAGCAAGGAGGGAGCTCATTTCACATATACAGAGTAAGGTAAAATGTAGTCATCCGCAATTATCACAAAGTAATTAATGCTCCCTTCTTGTTACCCTTGATAGCCTTCTGGCGTACTACCTGATCCTGGCTTGGATCTTTGCACTGGTTCAGTGGCTCTGAGAGGTGCAGTGTCAATTGAATAGAGAATGAAGATGAGGCTACAGTTTTTTCTTCAGTGGGAGTTCTTGCCATACATAAAAAAGCATACATCCCCCTGTGATGTTTTGCCAGAAAACTGTCATAGCTGTATTTTGTGGAAAGTCTCACTATGAGGACTGTCACAGTGTTTTCCAGGCAGCTATCAGCATTTATAAGACTTGTTCATTCTAGGGGATGGAACAAAAGAACTATGAGTCTTAAGCAGGAGATAAATTGCTCAGACTGGGGTACTTCTGGGCACTCAAGAACTTTACTGTCAAAAAAGAAGCACTAGATCAGTTACCCTCAGGGGCAGAAAACAACTGAGCAATAGCTGCTTTTGCAGTTCTCCCTCTTAAAAAAATCACCATTTTCATTTAGAGCTACATCTAATAAATTCCACTTACAATTACAGAGAATACTTGAACATTAAAATGCAAAGAAATGTTTTAACTATTCAGTCATTAAGGTTAAAAAGTGTGAAAAATTAACATGAGGCTATGCAAAACTATTAGAGACATTCCAAGGTTTGGATAAGGCTGTAAATGACAAGACGCTATGGTTTATAAGGAGGCGTGTGTATTAAGCAATTCACAAAACCAACAGAATCTTCTTCCCTTGAGAATGTCATGCAATAAACAAACTATTATGATAAAGATATTATAGAGCTTTGTGATCTTATACACAGCTTCATTCTTCTGCATATTTTCCTTTGTTATAGCATGAATTAAAATTATCTCCTTACAGCTGAAAGAATATCTTCAGTTCTTTATTATACTTTTAAACAGCTCTTTGCCTGGGAATTTTTCAGTCTTCTAAAAATTCTTTACAGGAGACAAATGGTAAAGAGTTTATAGAATGAAGCAACACAGGACTTCCAAGGCTTAACATATAACACAGATATAATGGCAAATTCTTTAACAGAGAAGTGAGTGGAAGTGAGTTTTAAATTCATTTATATTGCTAAAGTAGGCAAACATGTTGGCCAATAGAACTTCATTGGTTTATGAAGCTGCAGTAATGGAACAAGGATATACATAAAGGGGGAAGCAAGGAGAGACTAATCTCTCCATTAAGAGTGGCCACACTGCTACCTCAGCGTGCAGGGCAGCCAGAACAGCAGCGCTGTGGCTGGATTCTTCCAGTTCCAACCCCTGAGTCCCAGGCAACCACACAACTTTGCAACAGCAATTACAGCTGGTCCAAGCTGCTTACAAATCAACACTAAATCCAAGCAATTAGCTTTCCACATAGAATCCTTGTATAAAAACTAATAGCAGAAGATGGATAATTGGTTAAATTAACACTTCAGACTGAAGTTGTAAGCCTAAGCTTGTCCGTAGCCTAAACAGTAATTAATAATAGAGTTTTATTAAATTTTAAGTACAGGCCATCTAAAAAACATGGTGATTTAAGCTCTCAAGTAGTAGGTGTCTCCATGAGGAAGCGGAAATCATTCAGAACATGACACTGATGCACACCATTTAAGTATCTTAAGACTCATTCTAAAATCCTATTCTCCAAATTCTCAATCATTTCTGTATTTATTTGTGTTATTTAGATGACAATATGCTTTAAAGCAAGCAAACTAAGGAGGCTGAACTTATTTAAGAGGACTGTAAACCACAGCTCTAGAAAACAGCTATCATTTTATTGCAGGCTTCAGGTTTACTTTGTAAGAATCTAAACTTGCTGGGTAGTGATTGAAGTTTTATGGTCTACAAAAATACATTAGCTGAACACACATAATTTCCCTCAGTGAATGTTTCAAGCACAGCATTTATTTCCTACTACTGGCATGAATGTATATACTGTACACTTCCTTTAGCAGATTATGAAGTAAATTGATTATTTCCATAATATCTGCATTTCACAGAGCACTTGTTACCTACAAAATTCTGAACCAATTACTCAGAAAACAATTAGCTTTACTTAGAGCAAGCTGATGGCAGAGTTGTATAGAACAGGCCAAAATCCAGGTGCTGTGCAACTGTGGTCTAAGCAGATTTTGCATTTGCTCCCAGTTCAAGGAGCTGAAATAGAGAAAAAAAAAGAAAGCTGAGCTGGGAAAAAAAAAGGTTATTAACTGGGGCAGCTTTCTGAACTAACCAACTCCTTGCAAGAAGCAGAGGGCAGGAAGGGCTATGGGTGAGAGTTCAGAATTGTTGGTTTGCTCACACTGCCCCAGAACCAAATATGCCTGTCTGCAGCATCAGGAAGCATTTAAAATACACACATTCATCAGAGAAGAAAACAAGTTCTGCACACAATAGAAGACTGCAGTGGAACTCTGCTATAAGCTGCAGTCCTTAAATGGTTTTTTTGGACTATGCTGCCATTATGCTCCTTCGTCTGAGAAAAGATATTTTGCAAATTTTTACAGGCCCTTGGCATACTTCTTATTCTTTTATTCCATTTTTATTTTTGGATAGGCTGAATACATACCTCTGCTTCCATTTGGTAAGTATTTTCTACTCGACTAAAATCTTCTGTTACAGTTATATTTTCTTCCTAAAACAAAGTAGAGGAATATAACCTTAAAAGACAGAAATTAAGCATCTGCTGTATGTACATGGTGTCCTATAAAGCTGAACTGTTTTGGCATATTACTTATGACTTTGCAACAGAAATTTTGAATTTTCCATGCAAATATCTTCAGTTAAAAACTAGCTGGATGTTAAAGACTTCTTGTATTATTCTAAGTCAATTATACAGTAGCTCTATGATGTGATTTTGCTGCTATTCCTTTGAAGAGAACAATTAGGTCATAAAAGTGGCTGCTAGGTAGAAGCTGTGTGTATTAGAGTGTAACTGTAAATTTACCTGCTACAAGAAATCTAGAAGCTTCAATTGCTTTTAGAAAGAGTATGTTGAGAAGTGCTTTTAGGCCTTTATTTTAAGATATTTTAGCAGCAGCAGCAGCAGCAGCAGCTTGTAGCAAGGCCATATGAACAAAGACTGAACAGATATTATTCTGGCATAATGGTAATCCTTGAAAAAGGCTCTTCCACCCGTGATTCCTCAGCATCAACAGCAGCTACATTGGTCAACATAAGAGCTGCACAGAGCACAAGCAAATCCTGTAGTACATATAAATAAGATACTGAACTCAGGAAGATACAGAATAACTACAGTCACATGTGAATATTTGACCAACTTGCTACTGGTCTAACAGTCATGTATCTTTCACCCACTTCCCTCTGCAGTAAACAGTTTGAACAATTTATTGTGTAATTACTCTAACAGCAAAAAATCACAGCCTACAGTTTAACTGCAGCTTTGCATGTAACACCTATGAACTGTAGTGAAGTAGGTACCCAGACTTCCAGTTACTAAAGACATTTTATTTACTAAATTTATTTGCATTGAAATTTCAAAATTTGTATAATGATTGATTGGTAGTGCTGAAGTTCAAGCACAACCGTCCTATTTTTAGATATTTTCAGAAAATCTCTTATAGTAAGGCCAAGGATTATCAAGGGCCAGTAGTCCATAAAAGCTGTATTTTTTCTTTTATGTGGCTGGCTGGGGTTTGCTAAAGAGCGATCAAGACAGTCTAGCACCAACAGCTCATTTAATTGACAAAATGGGGCAAATCTTAATATTTATGACAGAATCCAATTACAATTGCCACGAAATATTTTTCCCCAGAGGTTTCAAATATCTTATAGAAATTACCACACAGAAAACACAAACTTCTACAACAGAAACAGCTGTGATGTAACACAAGTGTAAACACAGAAAAAATGCATTTTTTCCCCCTGTCCCCTCTCCTTAATCCTTTTGAAAAACAGGTTCTCTTTCCTGCTGAGCAGATCCAAGCCAATTTGGCTGCGCCCTCCCAAGGTTCCTGTCTATTTAAGGACACTGCCATCCTGTGGCACTAAGCACTATGGCAAGATAGATATCATGGAATGAAAGATCATTTTGCACCATGTATTACAAAATTTCCTTCACAGCTAATTTTAATACTACCAAATTTGACAGTAGCTGTATGTGCTACTGAAGATAAATGCATGAAATAATTGCTGACGTCATAACAAAGTGGCCTTCTGTGATACATTTTCTTAGATACTTTGCTTCCATTTGTGACTGTGTTCACACAAAGATATGGAAAAGACAGGTAGGAGACAACAGAATTTTAAATTGGAATCAAGACTGAGACTACTTCAAAAGCAAAATTTTTTCTTCCCTACTGTTTATGTCTACTATTCATATTTTGGCTGAGGAAATATCCATTTGATTGCAATAGCCACAGAAGAAATACTTTTCACTGTTACTTAGGGAAAGCCACACTTCAGGTGTTCTCAACATCTGGAATAACTTTCTCCATTTTCTAAATCTGTGGGCTAAGAATCACAGAAAAAAATTAAACTAATATAACAATATTGGCATCTCAATCACCCCAGAAGCCACCGAACAGCTCTTAACAGAATCACACTTGAATTTTGCTTATAAAGCCTATTTTTATATGGCATCACATCACTGCTGCAGGCACACTAAAATAAACAAAGATGAAAAAGATAGTCAATATCCCATCAAGCATATCAAGTCTAGAAATATGCTTTTTACTCTTTTCAACTGAATACAATCCTATTTGCTACTTCTGAACAGTATCTTTATCACAGGGCCATTTTGCCCACCCTCATAACACTGGCTGTTTACAGGAATGACTGCTCTTTTCCCCAGAAGAGAAAAGGGGAAAAAAATAAATGGGTAAGTTAGCAAAAGCACACTGCAAGGAGACAAGTATGTAACAACACTCTAACATAAAAGCCCATCTGCACATAAAATTATGCTTTCTGCTTCTGGCTAA
This sequence comes from Anthoscopus minutus, assembly GCA_013399455.1. Taxonomy (NCBI): domain Eukaryota; kingdom Metazoa; phylum Chordata; class Aves; order Passeriformes; family Paridae; genus Anthoscopus; species Anthoscopus minutus. The sequence continues at coordinate 14,809 of VWYI01048022.1, forward strand.
TGACTTAACAAAATTATGAGACCTTTGATGACACACAAGCCAAGACTAAGCAAGGAAAAGTGTTTATAGTTTGGAATGTATGCTAATGTCTGTTGGGTAATGTACGCTGATATGTGTAACTGTAAATAAAAAAAATATCTGGAGACACTTGAAAACGTCTCTTAAAATCTACTTGTACATCTAAACTGATATATCCAGTATAACTTTGCATTATGAAAACATAAAGATATCTGAACAATTAAAAGAGTTAGCTCCTTCTTCCCTCTGTTCAGAGCATTTTTGTTCTTGGCACTATGGAAATGGTTAATGGGAGCCTTGAGGTATGCTCCTGTCCCCTGACAGCCATCCAGTGTCTCCAGATAGTTAAGGAAGGTGAGCACTTCCTGGGATTGGGTAGCTGTGCTCCAGCCTCTCATTCCCTCACTCTGTCTGGTCTGTTTGGCATGAGATGACAGAATGATAACCCAAAAACCTATGGTGAAAAAGTTTCTGCTGCTTAATGAAGAAATAACAGAAATATATGTAACAATTATTACAAGAAAAGACAAAAAGCAGATTTGTACTCAGGGTACTCTGGGTACGTTATTTCCTTAAATAAGTGGTAATATAAAAATTCAGGGATATATTGACATATGAGGATTTTGCAGCTGAGTGATCAAACTTTAAAACCTTTTTTAACTGACTTTATGGATGTGCATCCATAACCATGACTCCTGAATAAGTTTTGAAATATGGAGATTATTGCACATAAATCCAAGGGAGGCATCCTAGTTCAGACAATCTCTAACCCAGAGCGTACCAGATATAGTTTGCTAGATGGTTTGTTTTGTTCAATAACACTATGACAGGTACAAGAAATATTATCACTGTTATTTTAAACAAGGTGCCAATGCCAGCTGTTAGATATAGCCATTAAAGAAAACAAGTGTCATCTCCACACCACTCCCCAAATAAATCATAGGTGGCAAATACAAAATCTGTTTGCTTCTAGAGAAAGAGAAGAAAATGTTACTTTTGAGCAGCTGGGCTGATTAAGGGAGATTGCTTTGAAGGCTGCAGGGAAAGTAAAATCAATGGGGAAACCATGTTCTACGCTCTGAAGTGCTGCATATACTTACAGCACTCTATAAATAAATGCCACTATGTGCATCTATTTCTGATTAAAATCCTGTGTAAATGTATATGGAAATCAGGTGCTGCCCCCAGGCATCCTGACAAGCTGCTAATGCAAGCTCCTGCTGCTGCAAAGGTTATGCACTTCTGATCTCACCAACTTCCTACTATAGCAACAATAATGGTTAAGGAAATTGTTCTGTGGATTAATTAAAAATAAATATACAGCATAGTTAGGTGATTTCTAAAGAAGCCTTAGATAAGCTTGCAACAACTAGAACCATATGGAGATTGTGAAGAGAGATTAATTTTACAGTTTTCTAGAATGGTATTAGCTACAAGAGAAGTTAGCAAATGCAGTTAAGAACAAATTGCCAGCAGTGAGAGTTGTTAGTGGAAAAGCTGCAAGGCAAATAAAAGCTCCAGCAGTAGAGTGATTTAAAACTGGATGGAACAAAGCACTAAAAATTATACCGTGGGGAACTACTCTGAAAAAAAAATAACTTAATGTTGTTTTTCTCAGAGTTCCCTAGAGCTAACACTTTACTAACCCTGAGAAACCCACAACTCAAGCAGCATTTCACAGTCTCTCAACTAAGTGGAAAGAACATTTCCATTTTCCAACACACAGCATCTCTGAAACAGAAAAAGATTACTGTGAAATTATTGTAACTATAATAAGACACTGAATGCTCTCACATTGTAAAAACAGCCCACTCTCCACCCTGCTTGCCTGCTCACATTACATTTCTGAACCTGTTATAAACCCAAATAAAACCATTTGTTTGTCCAAGTCGTACTTCAGTTTGCAGTCCTTTTTTCTAGCCCAGAGTAGTGCACACAGCCCCTCGAAAGCACACTCACCTATTTAACACCCTGCCTACTCCTGCTGTGTGCCAGCCATCACACGTCGCATGCTCCATGCTATCCCTCAAGTCAAAACTGGAAGTCAGTTTTTCAGATTCACTCTAGGGTAAATATCTGCAACTAACTTTTCTAATCTAGCCAAGCTCTGAAGAGCTATTTAATTACAGTCAGGACAAAAATGCCCCATAATCTGATAGCTCACCATGGTGGTATGCACAAAGCTTAACATTTTCTCTACTAATAAGAACGAATGCATACTGAATTGCTTTGTCTTCTCTCATCCCTCTTAAAATCCACCACTTTAAATTCCTCCTAACTCACTTAATAGAAACTGACAGCAGTTAGCCTGTAATCCCTTCTAAAAATGCACCAGTTTTGGCTGAACGGGTCATCCTGATGGCAACGGAATCCATGACAAATGCTACCTGTGACAGATATGCACCCAGCCATGATCAATACCTAGCCTAAAGCAGCCTCCGTGTTCCCTTCCCATCTAGCCCCAGAGCTGCAATATGAGTTTTTCAGGGGCTAAGTGGTCTTCTTTATTGCCTTCTTTATTCCTGAACAATTTGTATAGATGCTACAGCATCTACAGTTAAAAACAGCGCCTTACAGTTAAAAAACAGCATGTAATCCTATTTTGTTTGGAAAATGAAAAGTTGGAGTACTTATGTTCAAAAGCGTAAAGCATCTGAAATGCTGGCATGCAATTCCACTGTGAGCACATCACTGTTTAGGCCACTCTTACTTTGCATTTACTAACTCTGACTTGCACTGTAACATCATGCAGTATCAGGAAAGCTTTCTGCAATTCTTTTTTACTCCACTGAATAATCTGGTGCTCATAGCAAACTCTATCATAATCTCCCTTTTCCTCCAGTTTATCTGTGAATACACTCAGAAAGCACAAACTTGCTAGGGAACTTCAAAAAGAAGTAACTTTTGAAACAACTGCTTATTCCACAAAAGATCAGCTTTCTCCTGTTTTTAAGAGCCCTATGTATGGAACACTGTCCAAAACTCTTGTGAAATCCAAAAACATCATCAGCACAATTGTTAGGACAAATACTACCCTTATGGAGCATTTACTGTATGGCCAAAGCTTTAAAGGCAAGATTGTACTTTTCTCATTGTTCCAAAATTACTTCCAGAGGCTAAAAAACTCACTGTGGTAATTTCTGGGTCCACAAGGGGCTTCTGTCACTTCAGCTATCTTGATCATATTCCGTACTTTTCAATACATCTCTACTTAAGAAGAACAATAAAGAGAGAGAGAGGAAAGAGCTCTGTATGTATTTGCTGCTAAACTCTGGTAATCACATAGTTACTCTGACACAAACAAGTACAGGTTATGCTGCTGTGTACAACTTTATCAGTTTCATCCGCACGGGCAGATCCTGTATTACACGAACAAATCACAGAATTAGGTTGGAAAAGACCTCTGGTATCATCGAGTGCAATTTTGACCGAACACTACCAAGTCAACTAGATCATGGCACTGAGAGCCACGTCCAGCCTTTCCTTAAACGCCTCCAGGGACGGAGATTCCACCACCGTGGGAGTCGAAGCAGGACAGCTTTCGCATCAGCAACGTGTGGGCAAGCCCGGGTAGCGACATTCCACCTTTTCCGCTGGGGCTGGCATGGCCGCAGCCTTCCATAGACAGGCAGGCAGTGTCCCTGCGGTTCCCGAGGCAGAGGACCGAGAGCTCCACACCCGTCACTCCCCTGCTTCCCGCGGGCACCAAGGCCCTCCGGGAGCCCCTTTCCGCAGGGCCTCTCCGGCGGGTCGGCACCACACCCAGCCGGCTGCCGAGCGGGAGCGGAACAGCCCGGGGAACCGGGAACTGCCTCGCCCGCTGCCCACTTCGCCTTTCCATGGGGGTCGCCCCGGCGCCTCAGCGGGCCGCAGGCGGCGGAGCTCACCGGGACGCCGCGCAGGCGGGCGCTGTGGGCGATGTACTGCAGCCGGCGGGACACGCTGCTCCGCGCCGCCTCGGCCGCCTCCTTGCGGCTGCCGAGCCGCAGCGACACCCGCGCCCGGTCCGGGCGGGCGCTCAGCTCCGCGCTGCCGCTCACATGCACCTCCCGCCCGGGCAGCACCGGAGGCTCGGCGCGTCCTTCCGGGACAGCGGACGGGGCCAGGTCGAGCTCGGCGAAGACGCGTGAATGGGACGGCGCGGGCGGCGCCATAGCCGTGGCTATGGCGGCCCCTCACGGCACCATGGCAACCCTGGGGCGCCACGTCACAACGCCCGCCCGCTCCCGACCGCCGCCGCGCGGGGCCGGAGACCGCCGTGTCCGCCGGGGTCGGAGTCGTTGCGGCGTCCTTCAGGTTGGAAAAGAGCTCTGGGATCATGGAGTGCAGCCTATGGTCGGACACCACCATGTCAACCACGGCACGGAGTGCCACGTCCAGCCGTTCCTAAAACATCTCCCGGGGCGGTGACTTCCCCCATCTACCTGGACGCCCTCTTCTGATTTATAATCACCCTTTCTATGAAGAAACTCTTCCTAATGTCCAACCTAAACACTCCTGCTGCAGTTTAAGCCTATGTTCTCCTATCCTGTCGCTGGTTGCCTGGGAAGTCCCTCTGCCTCTCTGCTGAGGTGACAATGCCGTGGCAGTGTCCGAGGATGGCACCCAGCCATGAAAGTGAATAAACACAGGATGAGGTTCACACCCTGGCCCAAGCAGGGTAAGCCAGAGCAGGTTGCCTAGGTCCCTGTCCAGTTAAATTTTTAATATTTCAAAGGATGGAGACTCTAGAACCTATCTGAGCAACCTAAGTCAGTGTTTGACCATACTCAGAGTAAAAATACAAGATTTTTATGTTCACCTGGAGTGTCATGTGTTTTAATCTGTGTCCACTGTGTCCTGTCACAGGGCAACAGTGAAGGCAGCCTGGCTTCCTTGTCTTCCATCCATCAGGCATCTATATATAGACTGATAAGAGGTCCCTGATCTTTGGACTGTAGTTCCAGCTCTGTTAGCCCTTCCTCATAAGAAAGATGCACCAGTCACCTTTCATCATGTTCATGGCCTTTTGTTGCACTTTCTTCAATATGTCCATGTCTTCCTTGTGTTAGGGAGTCCAGAAGACACTCCAGGTGTGCCTCACCAGTGCTGAGCAAAGGGGAAGGATCACCTCCCTTGACCTGCTGGAAATGCAGGACTGCAGTATGCAGCTGGCCTGCTTTGCCATGGGAGTCCATCATTGGAATCCAAAATAAAAGTCTCTTTGAGTCCCTCAGAGAGAGAAAAGAATTAAAATATATTAAACCACATAGACATGAAGTAAGAGTGTAAGTTTTAGTTTTAAGTAAGTTCTAAGATAGCTTAAGTGCCTTAAGAGTCTGTGTTAACTAGTGAAAAGCCTTATTACCCAGTTTGAAGTTCAATGACACCCTCCCTCTTTTCACAGATTCAACTTAGCCCTCGACACAATGAAAACATAGCTTGCATTTTTAGATAGAACAGATAGGATTATTCATGTAAATAGATATGACACTATACATAGGATTTAGGTAAAACTAGCGTGGCTTTTGCAAATTAAGAATTAAGCTCAGATTGATGTCCAAGGTATGTTTTACAACCGTGGGTTTAGCTGATTGGATGATTTATGAATTTAATCCCCTGTATTCCCCCCGCTCTCTCATACACCCACACCCACACCCCTGAAGAAGAAGACAAAAACCAGCATCATCAGCATCATCATCACCAGAAGAAGAAGAAGAAAACTGCTGCAACTGTTCCTGCTGCTGCTGCCCAGACCATCAGGACTTGCCAAGAAGCTGCTGTTGCCCAGGTCATTGGAACTCTCCGCCAGGAAGCTGTTGCTCCAAACATCTGGACTTTATACCAGAGAACTGCTGCCGCCCAGGACATCAGGACTTTATACCAAAAGCTTTTATAAGGACTTTAATTATCTGAATTCTTTGCCTTTGAGACTGATGCTTTCGTATAATAAACATCCTTACAGCAACCAATAACTGCTCATGTCTCCTTGAGACCCGGTACCCTCCAATGAAATATTGAGTCCATGATCTGCCTGTTGTCCTTTTCTGCTTTCCAGCCAGTGAAGGCCGAATGTGCACTGATGCACAGCGTTATTCCTTCCCAGATGCAGGTTTTGGGGTTTCCCCTTGCTGAACTTCATGAGATGTTTCTCAGACCAGTTCTTCAGCTGCTTGGAGTGACTATGAAATGAGTAGCTCAGTGACAAGCTCCGTGTGTCTGGTCTTGTTTGCATGTGGATTTTTGGGAAGGACTCTGGGTTTATCGTCACTGTTTACATTTGTAGTACCTTGTGTTTTGATTACCTGAAATCTGTAATCTAGCACAGAGGCTGGAATGGTACTATATGTTTATACAAGGTCTTGCAGCCTTCAGAATTCATATTGCAAATGTTGGAAAGTCTATGTTATATGATAACATATTATATTATATGTTATCATATATTGCTATATATATATATATATATATAAATAAAAATATTGCTATACTCTCCTCCTGGATAAGAACATGATGTGCAAAGACATCAAGATTTGATTTTAACACTCAGGTGAGGATTCCTTGGAGGTGTCAGGAAGCAGAAATATTGAGGGAGTTGAAGCCCTGTCTTTTTTCCCCTTCATTGCTCTGCCTGGTGTGGTGTGTGCTTCATGTTCTGTCATCAGACAGCTTCTTCTACAAATTTCCTTTCTTGTCATTAATATCACATCTACTTTAAGAGGTATCATTGACTTCTGCCTGCTTCATGAATTCTGGAGTCTTCTGCCTTTGAATCTGGTTTTCTCTCCATATTTGCTCAACACTTAAAGCTTCAGATGAAACAGATCGAACCACTTAGGTATTCGTTACCTCTGGAGATGACACTCCATGTTTCTCAGCAGGGGCAACCAGAAGCAGAGACTCCTAAAACTTTGAGTGCAACTGACTTTGATCAAAGTTACATTACAAGACGAAGAAGCTTATAACAGAATCCAAAAATATCATTGCCAAGTCACTTAAGATAAATCAATTTGAGAGCTTGCATGAATAAATTCTGGGCACTGCTGGCTTTAAGAAACAAAATACAAAAAGGAAAATGAGTACAGAGGAAATTAAAATGTATATTCCTCAGAAATAAAATCTTTCATTAAAGGGAGTTAAATGCTTTTTTAAGTAGTCCGTCACAGTATTTACTTCTTTTGCTGTTTTTTTTTTGTTTAGCCAAGATGTTTGTAGAGGAATTACTTAAATATGTAACAGTATCAATTGACATACTCTAAGTATTGAATGGTGCTTATCAAGAAATCATTAATAAAGCTTTTAAAGAACTCTTGGATAATGTAACGAAACCAAATTGTGTACTCTCCATTTTTTTCATGCTCAAGATAATTCTGATTTAACTATTGATTAAAAGTGATTTGCCTTTTTATGAGACAGCCTGTATCAAACAAAATCTGTTGGTTGTCTATTTATAGTATTTATACTCAATATGTAGATATGCAATGACATCTCATAGGTGTTACACACTTTAAAATTCAGTGCTGTGTGATTTTAAAATTGTGGGGAACACAATGTGTCTTGTAGAAATATTACATAAAGGTATCATATTAAAGAGCATATTTGGCTGAATCCCAGAAGATCTTTCTAAGGGCAGATATAAAATTACCTGAAATACAAACTAATCTATGGAAAAAGACTTTTCTGTGAAACAAGGTCAAATGTGACTGAGTGGTTAGTATGCACTATAAGAACATCATACGCGAGGGATCATTTAATTGCCATAGCCACATTTTTGCTTTGCACTCTTTAAAGATACATTGCAAAGCTCAATCTTAAGTGTATTGAGAGTCTGTCACTCAGAATTTAATATAGAGCCAAATCTACTGATAATAAGCTTTTCCTGACTTACATTTTGAGTAGGAGGCATCTTTGAATATGATGGATTAACCCGTTGTTTTAGAGTTGGAAAAGCTAATTTAATTGTGAATATCATTCTGCTAACTTATTGTTGAATTAAGAAATTGAGAACTTAACTACAGATTGTGAAGAAATAGAGACGTGCTAAATTGTGTGTGGGATTTGTTTTTTTCCTTAGGAAACAGATGGTTTTATGTTTGGATCTCTTTCTGTATGGTAGCAGTGAAATGCTACATTGCTTATGACTTTTAGCAATGGATCTGGATTTGTTTAGTGAGGTAAGACTTTGAAGGTTTGGAATGTGTGTGACGAGGAAATCTCTGTTTCAGCTGCCACCAAATGCTGTTTTTGTGAAAGGATAATTTGCAGTAGCGATGTTGACTGATGTCTTTCTGTTGTCATGTGTCTCAGCTTCTGACTTAGTGTGCTGCAAAACATTTAATGAGCAGAAGCCTTGTGCCATACTTCTGTATTCTTGGTTATTCCTTGGAATATTTTTATGAAAATCAGTTTGTCACTCACTTCTTACATAGCACAGACAATCGCTGTGTAGGACAAATAAATATCGCCTGTAAGCCTGGTTTGTTACCTTTTCAGAATCATAGGAAACTCAAAATTGAGAAGGTTAGATCAAAACAAATGGAAAATAATCCTTCAAAATTTTAAATTATTTTGTCAGAATTCTAAATTACTGAATTCTTAATAACAAACACCAGGAAGCTCTAAACTTTTACTTGAGAATTTTTTGTCTTTTAAGAAAGAAATGAGACCAGTATTAGTAGCTCTGTACCTCTTGGTGTTTTATTTTCAAGATCAAGATTTAGTGGACAAAATGGAGCCAATGTAGATAGAACTTAGATGATTTCTGTAAAATCTGTTATATTAAGGAAATGTGTGTCCTCAGAGGGCTTTTCCACCCCATGGACTATTGAGAAAAAAGGACTTGCCAAAGCTTGAGAGGAACATAGTAGGGCTCACAGGAGTTGAGGCTAGTGAGAAAGTTTTCCCTTTACAACATACAGAGGTTTGTAGAGAAAGGGAAATGCCTCCAGTCCTGTCACTTTCACTGTGCCTCCAGAATTTCCAAGGGCTGGCAATGATTTCTGTAGCTCAGGATGTCAGTCAGTGAGTCTCTGCTCTGGATGTCACTTGCTGGAAAAGACACTACAGAATTTGAAGCCAGAGTAGAGGTAGTAGCTGGAAAATTTTCCAGTAGTGCTGGAAAAATGTGAACAGATTAATCACATTTTTATTTTACTTTGAACAGGCTTCCTCCTAAGTAGTGATTTGACAAGATAATTTGTTTTGGATGTAACTTCACACAAAGCTGCTGTCACAGGCTGAGTGCAGATGTAATCTGACTTTCTCTAGTTTTAAATTGGTCCTATTAATACAAGTGGAGTTTTCTTTACTCTGCTTTTCAAAGTGAACTTTAACATACAATGTGAGCAGTTTTCTTATTCTATGATTGTAGCTAGCTGTTGGTGTTGAGTTAATCTACTGATTGAAAATTCACAGTACAAAAAAGAAGTAATTACATCATTCTTGTCCATGTCTGTAAAACTGTAAAGAACTTAATACCTACTGACATCAGTTAAGAGACTTGTCTTCAGTCATGACTGAATAAAGCCCTAAACCATGGAACATACTGGTATTAATGCTGTCAGAGGGAAAGTTAGGTTTAAGACTAGTGGAACTAAGATTTAAATTTATTCTCTCTGGTAGACATCACTGAAATGTCATATGTTCTGCGCTCAGCAGCAGCTAAAATTGTGAAAAGTCACAGTCTCTGTTCAAGGGCATGAACTCTACAGAAAGGCTAAGTGGCTCCTTGAAGTGGTCTTCAGCATTGCATTTGAAGAAATTATTCCCTGTAAGCAATAAGTCTTTGCCCAAAGTGTGTGTGTAATATTTTAAAAATAAATTATAAATAAAATTATAGCTTGAAGATAGTCTTATAGAATGTAATAATTACAATATAATTATAAGATACTGGCTTATAGTAAACTCTTCATTAAAATTTACGTGCCTAATAATTTTAATACTATTTATTTAAAATGTTATCTGAGTTTTTGTAAGTTTTAAAGGAAAAAACCCATATATTTTTTCCTGGCTATAATTTTATATTTTCTTAGCAGCTCATGATAACTGTGAATGAACAGACATGTATGCTTCTCATATAAAAGCTCTGCTAAACATCTGGGTGTTAATTTTCCACAAATAGTTCTTTTTAGCAAGGCAATACATCTTGATAATTTCACCACCAAGAACCTGACAGTTACAGCAATTATATGTTCAGCAGGAACACTTTAAAGAAGCTTTGTAGAGACAGCTAGACAATTGAGGAGAATTATGCAATGTTGGATTTTAAGAGCAAAAGTAATTCCTGTGTTCTCACCTTGACAAAAGGCCACACAGCTTTCAAGAGTTTAGAAGAGAATTTACCAAACCTTTTGAAGACTCTGCTGGCTTTATGGAAAGACTTCATATTATGGAGTGCCTTCTGATGTTCTTGGGCAGATCTTTATCGATTAATTATTCTGATTGATAAAAAAGGATGAAATTATATGCCACCTGTATAAAAAGAAAATGCAGACTAGAAGAGGCTGGGAATTAAATCTATTCTTTTCCTAGCAGTCCTTGGAAGATTTTAGGCTACCCACTTCTAAAAAGAACCTCTGATATTACAGATTTTACACATCCTTATCTGTCCTCAGCATCTCATGTTTGCATATGTCCCTTTGATTCAAGGAATGCACTGATCCAGCACTTATTTATAATCAGCATCAAGGAAGAGTCCTTAGTCTCCCTCTTTCCACAAGCAGACATCCTTAATATCAAGCAAAAGTCCTTCTGCACCATTTCTGTGACATCCCTCTCTCTCCATGGGTTGCAGAGACCTTGGTCCCAGCTTCAAAATGCAAAGGAAAGGAGTTTTTATCCCAAATAGATTTCTTTCTGGGACTCAGTTCCTAGACCCTGTTCTTTGCTGATAAGTGTAGTCTGATTTGCCAACAATCCTTAAAATCTGAAGGGTCTGTGCCCAGGGTTGGTTTTTTTCCCAGGCCAGCTTTTATCAGTCCTATTTCTGGAATTTGTCTGCTCATTCACAAGTCTTTTAATGTAATGCAAATGACGCAATAGAAAATAGATAACTTTTAAAAATCTGTGCTTAAATTTGTTTATTCAAGCTTGAATTAGGAAATATTAATAAAATAAAAAATTGTAAAAAAAAGTTAAAAAAAATGTTTAGCTTATATAGTATTTATTTATTTATTTATTTAAGTATACTGAACCTATCCCACTGTCACATTACCATGTCACAGAGGGAAGAAACAGCTTCTTTTTCCACAGGGAAAGTCACAGTTTCATGTCTTGAAGCACAAGACTAATTGAGCGTGGGATGCAACAAATGCTTGCTTTCATTAAATTACCCAAGTACTCATTATTAGATTTAACCCAAAATTTTGAATCTCTTGAATGGAGGAAATCCATATTTTGACTGAACACAGACTGAAAAGTTACTTTCCTTAGTCTTTCTTTCCCAAGGTATCAATTCAGATGAGGTCTTGCTATTGCACAGTTGGTAGAGGAAAATGTTAAGAACTGAAGGCTTTAAATCTAGGCCAGTCATTGGGTGATCTTCAGCTTTTCTGAAAGAAAAAAATCAGGACATGGCATTACATCTTTTAAATATTTGTGATAAGATGTAACTTTGGTTTTGTTATGGATCTTCATAATGACTTTAAGATTACTGTTAATTAAGCCTATTGATCTGAAATAATTAATAAACAAAAAGCCTGTAAAGTTGCATGTGGCAGATACTTCTTTCAAATATACACATCCAAAGATCAAGCTGTAGATGATGAAAGAAAGAGAAGTGAGAATAGCTTTGGGAGGTGTGACAATTCAGAAATTAGCAGAAATATGATGTGCAGGAGTTTGGATGCAAAGCAGAAGCAGAGATGGGAGGCTCAGACCAGGGCAGCTGACAGCAAAATGCTGTATTTTCTTTTATGTACTCAGGGAGATGAAAGTTAGAAAGAGAAGAGGTCACAGTGAACACTGACAACCTGTCTTGGGTTGCAATGCAAGATGCAACCAAAAGTATGTATAGTATAGTATAATACTATTCTATTACTATCTATTAAAACCAGGTGAGGCAGTGTTCTTTTCTCTGTCATGGCTCATCCCTCATAACTGGGGGATATCTTCTGTTAATGGGCCAGCTGTTAAATCCAGGTGTAGCAGTGTTCCTTATCTCTTCCACAACCCATCCTCCCTTCAGGGGGATGTCTTCTGCTAATGGGCCATTGAGTCTCACTGCATGACTGATACAATTACATCATCCCATTGGGAGATGCTCCACCCAGGGGGAAGAGCCAGGCATTCCAACCTGCGTATCTGTGGAGACTCGGAACATGCAAACAGCCTTTCTCCACTGGATCGCTAGAGGAGAGACTGGACCCACCTATACCATCACTGGACTTTTAGAGGAAAACTACATCCTTCTACAGGACCATTGCTTCAACAGAACCACATCTGCCACTCCAGGAGGGCTGCAGCCACCATTTAATCGGACTGCTACCAACACCCTGACCAACAGTGTGTCAAGTTGTAATCTGATTCTGTCAGTGGGTTCTTTTTTGTTGGTTTTCTTTTTTTGTACTACTGCGTTTTTGTTTTTATTGTTTTAGTAAAGAACTGTTATTCCCATATCTTTGCCTGAGAGCATCTTGATTTCAAGATTATAATAATTTGGAGGGGGTGGTGGTTTACATTTTTTCCATTTCAAGGGAGGTTTCTGCCTTCCTTAGCAGACACCTGTCTTTTGTCTATGTCCTCTGGGTTTTGCTTCCCTCTGTTTCTCTGCTCACTCTACTCAAGCTGATTGATAAGTTTTTAATCTTTTTCTCTACCTTTTATAGATTTTACTCACTGTTCTGGAGTTCCCTCAAGGACTAAATTCACTGAGTTACCACCCTCTTCTTTATGTCCTTCCTCAGAAAATGTTTCCTTGGAAACCCTAACCCTGTTGTCTTAGAAAAGTTAATCCATGCCATTTTTCTCTATATTTACTCTTCCTTTTTAATAAGGTCTTTAATTAACTTGGTTTAGATCTGTGGAGAAAAAAGAAAAGCTCCAATATTTTGAAAGATCTTGAGTATGTATGACTCTTAATATCCCTATTTTACAGGAGGGACCCTATTTTGCACCAGAAATGATGAATTAGATTTTTAAAAAGACAGACCACAGAGAGGTGTACAAATAGTAAGGAAAAGAGATTATTGCAAGATCAACCATATGGTTCTGTTTATAAAAATCTGGCATGTTTTGGGAATTTTTAAAGTTAGATTCTTTACTCTTTCTCCTTGCAAGTGAGCAGAGTGCAGCAACTTACAACTTCAGATTTCATCACACTATAGCATGCCCCAGAAGAGAGGGTCATATCAGGGCCCCAATCATGGAATCATAGAATGGCCTGGGTTTGAAGGGGCCTTAAATATTGTGTAGTACAAACCCCCAGCCATGGGTAGAGACGCCTTTCACTAGGCCAATTTGCTCAGGACCCCATCCAGCCTGGTCTTGAGCACTTCTAGAGATGGAATATTTTCAACTTCTCTGTTCCAGTGTCTCACCATCCTCACAGTAAAAAATTTCTTTGTAATATCCAATCCAAACCTATTGCTTGTCCTAGCTTTACAGACCCTTGTAGAAAGTTCCTCTCCAGCTTTCCAACAGGCCTCCTTAAGATACTGGAATGCTGCTATAAGGTCTTCCTGGACCCTTATCTTTTCCAGGCTGAGCAATGCCAATTATCTCAGCCTTTCTCCATTGGAGAGGTGTTCCGTCCCTCTGATCACCCCTATAGCCCTCCTCTGGGCTTTCTCCAGGGTCACAGGGACACAGGTCAGTGTCCTTCCTATGCTGGGGACAGCAGAGCTGGGTGTGGAATCTAAAATGGAGAATATCACATCAGTTTGTCCTTTTTTTGGGTAATAATTGTCTCTCAGGAAACTGAACAGAGAATAAGGTAATTTTACTTTTAAATAGAAGGATCCTTCTACATTAAATAACTCTCCTGTGGATGTATTACTGAGATACAGTAATTGCTACATTTTTAGGGAAAACCAAATATTGAAATATTTTGCAGCTCTCATTTGACTGTATTGCCCTTGGAAGTGATCACTGAAGTGTGTTAAAGTGGAGTTATTGTAGCACATACTGAAAAATAAATACAAATGTTAGTTGTCTTGCAAAATTGTGCTATGGGAGTGCAATAAGTAGGAACAGTTGAAGTCAATGCATGTTATGAAAATGGAGTTTATGTGGCATAAAATATGATTGCTCATTATAGACCATTATTTTCCCTTGTGCCTTACTCATTTTGGTGTTGTGTCATTTAGTGCTGTTTAAATCAGCAACTTAAATAAATTATTTTTGTGCAAATGATGTATAGCATGAATCTGATTTCACCATTTATAAGACTTTTTCTTTTTTTTTAACAGAAGGAAAACCACAGTCCTTTCTTCATTTATTTTGTAATCTCTGAGCAGTACTGGGAACCATGGAGTCAATCAGTGCAAATGAATCAACCCATATCTCTGAAAAGCTATGAGCCACTGAAGAAATAGTTTTGAAGGGGAGAGCTTTTTATTAACCTTTTTAGTGCCATCCTCAAAGGTGCTGGGGATTCTCAGTTCTCATCAACTTCAAAGACAGTTAATTGTTCAATATTTTCTTGCAGAACTGGGGGTGCAGAGATGAGGGCCAGATGATAATGTGCTGATAGGATCACAAATACTTATGAAAGGCAATGCTATATGTAAAAAAGCATTTTTTTGCCAATTTTTAGTATGTCATGGGTTGTGCAGTGACAAAAAATGGCATAAGATGGCAGTAAGAGCTTGCAAAATACAGTGGTTTTGTGTGACATATTCCAGTGAATCAACCTGCTGTCTTGCAATTAGGATGATTGTATAACAGGCGATAAATGGGGATTTTGGAGCTCCTTTAGGACATTGTTTTCAACTTTCTTTTTAGATTTTTCTTCTCAGAGGAAAATCTTCAGTTTGTTTGGCATTTATACTCTTTTATCAGAGTGTGGGAAAACAGAATTTTCACGCTGCATTGCCATCTGTGTGGAAGTGCTTGAAATTCACTGCTCATACTTTTTAAATCTGTGCTGTATGAAAATCACTCCATATTTAGCATTTTATTAAATGTGGCATCATGTGCTGATAGAAACAAAGTAGGGTGAAACAACCACATCAGTAATGCACATGCAGCTTTACAGCCTTGCTAGTGCAGCAATGTGGACAAGGGGCTGTTGAGTTTATTCACTGGTAAACTCCAGCGAGGAGGACGGGCTGCTGTGGACCCAGACTTGTGTTGGCAGCTGTAGTCAAATCCCAGGAGGGTGGAGCTGGGGAGCCCTGTGGGAAGTTTTGTTAGGTGCTCTCATGACACCAAGACTGTAGGGTTGTCTCATAACTTTCCAGTTCAGGGCTGTGACCTGGAGACATAAAACTGCCTACTCTTGGCTAGAGAAATGAGTTTTGAATACATAAATAATTGCTGCCTGTGATGCCTATACAAAAAATGGAGAGCTTAATTTCCTGTAAGATTTGTCTAATTTAAGAACTGCTAAGATGGAAAATATATGGATTATTTGCAAAATATAGGTGTGTAATTTCTCATTGCTACTGATTTCATGATGTCTGTGTTGAAATTTTCAGTAACGGTTTTACATTAGTATATAAAGCTATGTTCTGCAGCCCCAGTGCATAATATAAGTTCCTCTCAAGGAAAAAGATTCACATTTTCTGAATCCTTTCCAGTGGTGATGATGATAGCATTTTTAGCTAGTGCTTTTTGTCCTTAGATCTGAAAGTGACTTATAAATGTATATACTGCTAACAAGAAAGGGCAGAGGTATGTACATTTTGTGATCAAACAAATTAAAATGAATATCAAGCAACAATGAGCAATAAATGTCTTCTACACACTGGCAAGGTATTGCCTAAGCTCTGATTAAGTGGGGAAAGGTAGATGTGGAAGAGACCTTTATGTTTGTCTAAGTTCATTATGTCTTTCCCTCAACAAAATTATTCTTTTTCAACATCTATTTTAATGTGATTGCTGGGGAGTTATGTGGTTGTGCATGATTTTTATCTGATGGCTAAGCCAAAGGGGTCAAAGCACAAAACTGACATTTAGAAAGATGATGTGGATTTGTTGTGCTCCCTGAAGGCCTTGGTCTGTAAGCCAGGAGGTGGATTACAGGTAAAAATATTTTCATCTTTCACCGTAGCTCACATGTACCCAATTGCTTTGAATGAAGATTTCAACATTTTAGGAAATAAAAAGCAAAACTCAATTAATTTTCTTCAGCATTCTTTTTTGATAATTATGTTCCTGGGAAGGTCAAATGGACAGTCCATCATATGTCTTTTCAGGACAGTATTTCATCACATGTGGCATAGAAGCTTCTCTGCACTGTAGAACAGGGTGCACCATTTAAAACCTAAGCATTCATTAAATAAGAACTAGTAGGAAAAATAATGTACACCTTGAGGTTTAAATCATCCATTTACCCCAAATTTATGAGAAAGACAGTGTAGCTTTAGAAGTAATGTCGTTCTTTCTTTCCTTTTGTTAATAATTTTGCTTGGTGTTAAAATCCTCCTTCATTATAATAATAAATTCATAATAATGAAATTACAATAATGGTACCTTTTACTGCATCATTACCCCATTAATTCTAATGAGAAAGTGATAAAATCTCTTAGTTTTGATTCTGTTGTGTAAAGAACATCAAAATCTGGTTTAATTAAATTCACATTTTTGTGTTTAATTGACATGGATTTGTAGGAGTCATTTACATTGGTAAACTTACCTGAACTAAAAGTATGAATTGTTTTCCTTCAAGCTGCTTAGAAATTATTTGAAATTGTGAAGAGGTTTTCTTCACAAAATTGCTGTTATTGGTTATATGGTGGATTTTTTAAATTTCAAGAGCAATACTGCTTTTGATCTTTTTTCTTACTCTTTTGAATCCGCAGGATTGGAAGCTCTGAGGTAGACTTCCATGGCTTCTTAGGATTTAATTGTTTACCCATCTTTACCCGTTTACAAAGGCTTTTCAGGTTTGTATTCTGATAAAAACTATCTTCCAGTGAGAATTCTGTTAATATATGGAAATCAGAAAGTTACCTGTACGACAGCTTTTTATCATATGTGAAGAGAGAATGGATGCTCTCAAGTAATTTCCTTTTTTTGGTCATTTTTGTCATTCAATACAGTACCATGACTGACAACTTCTGTCTCCTAATGACATGTTTTCAGAATCATTTTAGCCTCTTGTTTCTCTTCCCCATAATTTTGAATGGTACAAGATATTTTGAAGCACAAGACAAACTGTTTCTGATTTCAGTAAGAAATCCTTGCCATTGCTCTTACAATGGAAAATTTGAGAGTTTTGTACATTGTCACTGAATGTAGCCTCATGATGATTGCTTTCTTGTGTATTGCTGTATGATATGGGAAATAGTTGACTATGGTGAACTGGTCCTCTTGTCAGGAAAGGGCAGAAATCACTAAATTAGTCATGTGATTTCACCTCAATGACAAACATGAACACATTTCAACAGCAACATTTTTATGTATTACCCAAATCTATTAACTTCTGATGAATTCCAGAATAAAAAGAATTCTAGAATTCAGGTTGAAAGACCATTTTTCATCAGACTATTGCAGAAAAGCTCTTGCATTACTCATTTCTGAGAGAGTCTTGCACATTTCTTTGGCCTTTTTAGTGGCCAGAAATGAATGACAACCATATGGAACAATTTTGATGCAGTTTATCTGGTTATGCATGACAACACAAGATATGAAGTTGAAAACTTCTAGACTTTCTGGACTGAAATGAGACAAGCAATACATTGCCCTTGTCTTAAAGATTCAAGGGAGAACTTTTCCTACAATGACTGGACTAAACCATTTTGCTGTTCTGACATAATCTTGATGAGTGCCTTTGTCCTCATATTGATTTTCCCTTAAGGTCTGATGCAAAGATCATTCACAGAAAAGAGAATCTTCCAGTGGGCTTTGGCTCATGTCTGTGAGTGAGGTGAGGTCAGGCCAGGCATCACAAAGCTTGGCGAGAAAGGGAACCGAATCACAAAGACCACAAAGGCAAAGAAAATCCACAAGAGACATTTCAGAGTGGAGTGAAAAATGACACTAAGTCAGAATTCATCTTGACAAAGTCAGACATTGAAAAGTTACTTGTCAGATTTTCTTCATAGCCATAGGATAAGAAAGAAATGAGCTAGTGATTCATCGAACTTGTCTTAGATATCTACTTTAGGTTGAGATGAACTGCCTCCTGGAGATGCCTCTTTCTCTCCTTCCATTATAAAGGAGCCCAGGGGACTTGCTGACATTTAGGGAGCTGACTTTTAGATGATAAAGTTAGAAAATTCCTGTCAAAGGAATCTGTGGAAGTATCTCTCTTTTGCTCTCTCTGCTTTGCTTCCTCCTAGCCATTAAGATGGTATTAAAGGTAGGTCTTCTGGCATGAAAAGACACCCTCCTGAACCTCTGGTACATCTGGACACTATACTTTCCTCTAGAAAAATCTCAGCTAGGAAGCAGACATCTCATCATTTGACTGGAAGTAAGTTTTCCTTCCTCTGAAAATCAGAATTTTTCCAGTTCAAGGGTAATAATTACAGCTGAATAAACCTTTCAGATTATTTAAAGTGAACATAAAGCTCAAGATTCAACTGCACCTCTGTTTTCTTCCTAAATAGTATAAATATCCCCTATTCCTTCCATCCCTTCTAACAACATGTTAGCATGAATTTAAATAAGGTTTCCCTGTATCCCAGCCCTAACTACTGCACTAGAGGTGGGGTCCAGATAACACATTCTTGTTGAAATCAAAGACTCAATAAGTTGACTTTGTATTTAATGTGTGTCTTTATAAATCTGGCCCAACATCTATTCAGGAGAATACATGCAGAAATAATTTTGTTTCTTTCCTCTTATTATATTGAACAGAGTATAGCTATGTCCTTCACAGAGAAGAAAAGCGCTTCAAAACAAAATGTACCTTCTGTTTAATGCCGTAGAGGAGAAAAATTGACACCTAATTTCTTCACACCATTTGTTTACTGGTTGGGCTGAGTTCACTTTTTTCACATTTTCAAAGGAGGTGTTTTACAAGTAGCTTGATTCTTAAAGGTATTTGGGTTCAAAAAATATATGTTGTTCCACAGTGGGGTATTTTTACCTCATATTGCCTTTTAAAGGACTAAAATATTTGGTAATTCATAGTCAATGACATTTAAGCATCTAAATTCAATTAAAAATGTATTTAGCCTATTAAGAGAGTTAAATTTTAGATGATTTTTGAAAATTTGTGTATTCAATCAATTTGTGATTTTTTTCTTAGTTTTGAAAGAAAATTCTTTGGTTAGAAAGGCTATTTTTAAAGTGGACTGTAATTCTTCATTCAGGTGTTATATTTTGGTTCATTGCAAATAAATATCTTCAGGAAATTATTAGTGCAAATGGAGGCATCTCTTATAAGACACTCCTGAGCTGTTTTGGAAATGGTCATCACTTGGGGTACAGACTTTGGTTTCTCTACTCTTTTCCCATTTCTTTTTAATCACTGAGAGAGAAAGAACAAAGTGTTCCAGCGAGGCAAGAAAAGAGAAGTAATTCCAGATAAAATGCTAATGAAGTACTGTGAACATTTTGGTGGGACTATATGTAGTTTGAATTTGACAATTGCTAAAACATATATGGATCCAGATTCTCCACAATCAGGTATGTAACTTAAAGTCACTGTTTTTGTAGTAATACTACCTATGCTATCTATTAAGAAAACTCAGCTCTGGAACAAATAGAAATATTACTTTTATTTTTAGTTACATGTTCATTGTTTGATTCTGAACCTATGGATAGATCAAAAAATAGAGTAAGACATTTAGTATGATTGTGAAGACACGCTTCTTCCTGAAGTTAATATGAGCTGTCTTCAAAATGTGAAAGCATAATACATACAATTTAAAAAAATGTCCTCTTTGTATTTTAAAATATTTTAGAATATTATTATAATTAATGCTTACTAGTAAAATATTTGCCAAACATAAAGTTAGTTTCTTCTCAGTGCAAGTCACTTCTGTGTTAGTCAGAATTTTAAGCACTTCTGGGAATGCTTCAGTGTTAAAATATATGAAGGTAAGTTTATCTGTTTCATTGTCTTAAGAAAATGCCTAGATTTCTGGTCTTCAGAAATATTTTGATTAGTGCTCATCAAAAGAGTCTTTTAATATCCTTTCTGAATTCCTGCATTAATTCCTCCAAAGCTTCAGGATTAGCTTGATGTCTCGGTTTTTGAGACAGTTATCTGTCAGGGAAGGCAGAAAAAAATTGTAAGCCCCCACCCTCTCCCTCCGAATTATTATATCTCGAAAACATGGAGTTCTCAGGCAGAGATATGGGGATAGGAATAACAGTTCTTTACTAATATATATATATATATATATATATATATATTAAGGTAAACCAACAACAATAACTACAGTATTAACAACGGAACAGAACAGGGACCCCGTCTCNCTGAGGGAAAACCCCTCGCTGGAATGGCAGGGATGAGCAGAAAGTCCCGGGCCGGTGGAGGAGATGGATCAGCAGCTCCGCGGTGGCAGCTGGGGCTGCAGCACGTCCGGCAGGACAGGGGAGCGGAGGCCACAAACGGAGAGGAAGAAGCAGAAGCAGAAGGAACAGCTGCTCCGTCTGGATGATGGCAAAAAACCTCCTCTCCCAGCAGAAACAGCTCCGAGAGTGTCTGTGTTGCCCTCCCAGAAGGACCCAAAACCAAAAAACTGCTCCCCTCCCCACTGCCTCCGGGGGCCCAGCCGATCCTTTTGTCTTTTAAAGTACCGATGATGTACTAACCATCAAGGCTTTTTCTCTCAGCTAAATGGGAGAAATTCCAATAGCTAAGAAACGAAAAAAAAAACCCATATAACCCCCAACACTTCACTTATAAACTCAGTTCTGAATAAACTTAACATTGCTCTTCATTGCTTATAAACCTATCTGTCGACAACAATGAATCAGCCAAAAGCAAGAAAGCCAGAGGAAAATTAAAATCCTTTCTCATATTTTATCAAGAAGAAACAATATTTTGCTTTCTCTCTGAAGTTGGTTTTGAGGCTAAGTCTTGAAAAAGTGCTAACAATTCTCCCTGGTAAGCACACTCTTCCCTGTAATCCGTGCAGTTTCTTGAAATGAGAAATACAGAGCAAAGAAGAAAAAAATTTACAGATTTAACTCTGAAGATTACATACATATTTTCC
This sequence comes from Anthoscopus minutus, assembly GCA_013399455.1. Classification (NCBI taxonomy): domain Eukaryota; kingdom Metazoa; phylum Chordata; class Aves; order Passeriformes; family Paridae; genus Anthoscopus; species Anthoscopus minutus. The sequence goes on from VWYI01048022.1 coordinate 36,078, forward strand.
TCCTTAAATTTGATTTGGAAGCTAGAAATATTTTTATGTAAAACAGTTACAGCCATTCCTGTGCTGATTTGCCACACTTTACCTCTGGTAAAGCTGGAGCATGTAGTCCATCCATGCCGTGTTCAGTGAGAAAATTTAGAGTTTGCAGTCTCTTTCTTGATGGATTTGGACCACAAATACAAACATTTGATTTAAACATAAACCTGGTACATATCTCCTGCACAGAGAAAAATGCAGTTGAATAGTTTATTAATAATGTGAACACACAAAGTAAAACTGATTCCAGATGGCTTTGTAAACTTCAGTAATTCAGCAAACTTTAGACAAACATTAGATAAATTGTTCTATTCATGAACTAAGCTATTAAACAGGAATATGTAAAAAAAACCCTATTATACATATAATTTTTATCTATTCAGAATTTTAGGCTCTCGTGCTGAGACATTATTTTAATGCAAGTGCAATGTTCTGGTGAGTGGCATAGAAGACTGATTCTGCTAGTGTGGTTTTGGATTTCATAGTGATACAAACAACCCTGGCTCTTAAGAGATAATAATTGGAATTAAAGTCACAAAACAAGGTATCTGAATATTAAACTTGTAAACTCCATGAACCACAACTTTTTTTGATGTTTACAAAAGCTGGGAGTGAGTATGGTGGATATAATTTGCATGAACAAACATTGTCACCCAGATATTCATTGTCACCCAAATACTGAATGGGGCTTCATGTACTTTTCTTGTCCTTAGTCAAATGCTTGATATAATTCCATCAGTAGCTTCCCAGCTGGAAGGTTTTGGCATAAATGACCGCTTCACTTCCTGAAGGTGAAAGAAGCTGTTTTCCCTTCTGTGTTCCTTTCTAGGTGCACATTCAGGCCTTTGAAATTCAATTTTCATCTTTTGAATGCATAATAGAAAAAGTGTCCCTTTGTCTATGGTGATGTATATTTTACCTTTAGACTGTAGGTTGAGGAATGCTCCTCTGTGGGCATTTCTTGATACCGATGTAGCTGCTGAATTTCAGCTATTCCTTTGCTGTGCTCTTATTTAATAAAAGCTTCCAGGAGCAAGAGGAAGTTCAAGCAAAGATAACTCGGTAAGGGACTGTCACTTACATCAAGTGATCCTGGCTGATTTTGTCCTTGCTCATCCAAGAGGTACCTACAGGAAGATTTCCCCCAGTGTGTACATTTTTTAGAATCTCTTATTTTCTGCTTTGGATAAGAGAGTTTGTCATGGGCTGATATCTTGGTCTAGGATGGCATTGTTTTCCCTTTCCTTATGAGTGTACCTCCCACAACGCTTAGGGTCTTTGCACAAGGCACAAAGCTATCTTGTGCCAGATAGCCCGGGTGAAAGGGCTGCAGTTTTGTGGGCAGAATAGCTGGGATGATGTGGGAGCAATTCTTGCTGAGGAGCAGAATACCTAGGCTATGGTAATGTTAATATGATCTCATTGTCCCCAGTGACCAAGCTAGGCTGATAATTTGGGTAACATATCCATCTTAATTTGTATGCTGCTTCTTTTTAGAATTTGTTTTTAGAATGGCTGAAGGAAATTTTAGTTTAAAAATCCAAGAATCAGTAAGTTGTCCACACTGTAATTTATTTAAATAAATGTTCTGTCTTAAGTATGAAAGTCAATCTATTGAAAGAGTGGTTGCTATGGCTTCTTTCATGGATTTTGCGCTTAACTGTCTGTACAAACAGTACCTATCTGTGATCTCCACACAAGGTGTCTCCAGACTCCCAGGGAAGTGATAATCAGCAGTTCATGAACAGGCTGGGCACCCGAATCCTGTATTGTGTTTTACAATGAACCCAGTGTTAAGTACCTGTTCTGGAAATACAATTTTTAAGCTTATGCTGTGTACTTAATTTTGCTCTGTTTTGTTAATAGGGATCCTTGGGTATGTAGGATTGCTATTAGCAAAAGATGGCCCACAGATATACATTGAAACATCCTGTGGAAACTGAACTGTCTCACTTCCTCCCCATCCTCTTGATGCTGGAGTAGGAATGGGATTTGTGTCCTAGAACTATTTCATGAGCTCAGGTGATGAACGGTTGGATAAGAAACATGTGCTTATTGGGGAGGAATAGAGGAGCTGTTCCTTTCATCAAAATTCAGCTCTCAGCCAGGCAAAATGGAAAGCACCCTTCTGCTGGGCCAGTAACCACTCTAAGCAAATTCTCTGCATTTGTTCCATTGCAGGCAGAATACTGGATATCCAGGAGCTTAAACTTGCAGGGACCCAGGGGAAAAAGGGACCTGACATGGTTGAGGAATGGTAAGATCCACAGTTTGGCAGAAAGGTGCCAATTTTATCACTAATGCATTTTATCTAATTGCTTTCTAGTTATATGTATGTAAATATTGTTGGAATAGAGATTATTACCTAGGAGTCTTGGACTCTTGACTCTGTTCTGGTTTAACCCCAGGCATCAACCACACAAATGCTCTCTCACTCCCCCATGCACTCCTGGTGTCTTGGGGAGGAGAATCAGAAAAACTGATACAACTTACGTGTTGAGATAAAAACAGTTTAAGACTTCAAATACAGTAAAATCTAATAATACAACTAATAATAAGCACGATAATAATAACAATAAGAATAAAAATTATGGAAAAGGAGAAAGAGATATAAGTAAAACCCAATATTAGAGTCAGAGGCACAGAAAATATCCCATTTTCTGTGCTGACAGGCCCTGACACCCAGGAGAACAAAGTGTTTAGCTTAAAAACATGGAGAAAGCTTCTAAAGTTAAGTTGAGAGACTGATAGTGTGGGTATGTAAGTTAGATAGAATCGTGTTAAGTCACAGGGTGAAAAAATTATTTAGTTATATTAGTATGTGAGATACAAGAGGGAGGATCTAGGGCGTTTTCCTTGTCTTCTCCTTCATCTTCTTCGAGGGGTTATTGGTTAATGTGGTGTGATTGGACAGTGGAGGGCACATGCTAGCTCACAGCTGTGTCAGATCATTGGGTCATTAAAAAAAAGGTTACTTGGCATTTGATTATTGGGCAAATAGACACATAAGGGATGTGGAGGAGATTCCTCTCCATGCCATTTTTCCTCTTGCTAGATTAGTGTATTTAGCTTCTTGTAGTTTGTGTTTATGTAACGTAGATGAGAAAAGAATAAACAACTGAAACCAGACAAGAAGAAATAAGCCTCTCTCTCTTTAATTCTGGTCCTGTGATGAACACCTAAACCACAAAGGGGTTGGGCATGCCTTGACACCCAAGAAAAGTAAATGATGCCCAACACAATGGGTTTCCACCCACTGACTGCTGCCTACCCTGTTCCTAAGCAGTGACCTCCCCCTCCTGACCAATTCTCCCCAGTTTAGATACTGGCATGACATTCTATGGTGTGGAATATCACCTTGGACAGTTCAGATCAGCTGTCCTGGCCTCACTGCTCCTGGCTTTCTGTGCACCTGCTCACTGACACAGCCTGGGAAACTGAAAAGACACAATCACAGAATGGTTGGGGTGAAAGGGACCTTAAAGACCATCTTGTTCTAGCTCTCCTGCTGTGGACAGGGACACCTTCCACCAGACCAGGTTGCTCAAAGCCACATTCAACCTGGCCTTGTTAATTATTTTTTTATACCTGTGAGTTTATTATTGCAGAATATGAAACAAAAATGAACTGAAATGGAAACATTTTGTTTCATTACTCAATCACAAAATTGTGTAGTTGGGCTATCAGAGAAGTTACAAAAATATATTTCAAAATAAACTTAGAAAGTCCTAAACATTTAAAAATTCTAGCAGAGGTGACTTAAGAGGAATTTTCCCCATTGCAGTCTTTTTTGTTTCAAATTGTTTCAATTCTTCAGCTGCTCTTTGGCGTAAATAACTTTTTTTCATGTATTCTGATTTGTGAGTGCAGAAGCTGCTGATGTCATGTTATGTCCAGAGACACTGGCAGTCTATCCAAATAAAATACTGCTAGACTGTGAGGCAGAAGCTGCTATTGCTGAATTAAATGTTCCAAAGGCTGTAAGCACAGTGGTGCTTGACGAGTTCACAGCAGAATAATTGCTAGGCAAGGATGTAGCCTCAAAAGCAGGAGGATTACAACCACCAGAAACGCTCTCAAAAACTGAGTTTCCACATGATGATGCACTGGCAAGACTGGAAATCATAGTAAAGAAGAAACTGGTAGCGCTGTTACTACTGTTCTTCTTGGGGAAGCTTGGCAGCCCAAAGATTGGTGTTTGCAGCCCTTCAGATCCAAAGGAAGGCAAGGGTTGAGTGATTGCATTTTTCAGTTCATACAGCACAGCTGCTTTAGTCAATACATTTAAAGCTTTCAACTGAGGCAGCTGATTTTTCCATTGTCCATTCTGTTGGACAGAATTTATATAGTGTTCTGAATGTTACTGTTTGCTCTGCAGTCATAACACTCCAGATGGAACTGTTCTGGCAAGAAATCTGAGAAGCCTGAGATATTCAGCTTTTCTTTCATTGGTGGGTATGATGAAATCATGCATTGTCCTGAAGATTCCCAAATTTGTGTCTTTCACTACACAGTCAAGAAGTCTTTTCATCTTTATAGCCATCAGCAATATTTTGAATGTTCATAAATGCCGAAAATCTGTTCTGCAAAAAGTCCTTGACCTAGGGTAAGGACTACTTAGCAACAACCAAAACATCAGTGTATTATCATTATTATTCTCATATGAAATCCCAAACCACAGCACTGAATAACCTACCAAGAAAATGAACTCTATCACAGCCAAAACCAGAATACTCTCAGAGGAGTGTTACTTTACCCAAGTTCCCTGGGATTTATGCCACAGTGTCATGATTCCTGACATAAAAACGGTAACTGAAGAACAGTGATTCAATTAGGGTTAAGATTCAACTCTTTTAATGTTAAATGCTTTGGAGTTAATTGTTGAGTAAGAAAGTTATCTAGACTTTTAATTGTGGGACAAATGACTCAGCCCATCCTGAAATGAGATATGCTGATGAATCACTGAGCCGAAAGATACATATATCAAAAAATGCTCCTTTGAGTATGGAGGAAATGGAGAAGCCTTGCTTGCCAAAATTGTTGAGCTTGAGGACAGATGAAGTGGTGGTAGACAAATTGCATCCTAGGTTTTCTATAAATCAGAGTTTGGGCTCCCTGTGAATCACACCAAGAGTGCCTTAATGTGATTGATTTTAAAGAGCAGATGGGATGTTAAAGAAGGAGTCCAGTTCTGTGAACATAAAACTGTCCAATCTTCCTCCTGCATAAGTGAAAATTAAATGATTGCCCATGTATAGAGGAGTTGCATGCCAAAATAGCTTGAACAACATGGGACACAATTCTGGTGTGTACAATGAAGCTGCAGGCAAAAGCCCAGGCAGCTTTCAGAGATCTGGAGAGCCTTCTGAAATGTTAGCCCTTCATGTAAATTCAGTATATATATTTGAGGTGAAGAAAGCCATTATGGTTATGTTTTATTCATATTTATCTTCTGCAGAAAGGTAACAGTTTTAGGAAATGAGACATGCTGTGCCCTCAGGGGAAAATCCTCCTGTAGATATGTCCTGTACAGGCAAGGACAGAGCAAGTCATCTAGTGGGCACACTGTGTATGTGCCTTGCTTGATGGAAAACTGCAAGTTCAATTGGGTTTTTCTCCTGTTGTTTTTTTTAACAGTACTGAACCTGTCACTATGCAGGGAACATTGTATATGAAAAATGTCCAAAAGAGATTAAGGTAAGTGGCATCCTAGTGTGTTGTTTAGTGCTAAGGGCATAAATGGCAAATCTCAAAAGACTATGACAACAATAGAAATAATGTGTAAAAAAACAAAGCAAAAATTACCATACTGTATACCTTAGTTGTATGCAAATCAGGAAGCATTAAATGTCAGTTTCCTAACATTTTTTAAGAAAGAAAACACAGAACGAACAAAGAATGTTAAACTTCCTGGTCCCAGTGGTGACAGAAATCCTTTCAGTTCCCATGTGGCATCAGCAGCAATGTAGATTTCTGTATGTTCTACTCATAGTGTGTCGGTGCCAACCTCAGGGGCTCTCCAGAAGACACAACACAGTGAAGTAGCATTGGTCTGGGTCCACCGACAGATTTGGGTGCTGGAAAACTGTGTGTTTCTGTGTATAGTCCAGATTTAAGGTTCCCATTGCCATACAGGAATCGACCACCTTACAATGCCTGTCCTCTTTGCCCCTCCCAAGAACTGTTTGTCTCATAAGAATTCACAGTCAGCACTTGGAGGGAAAAGTTGTCTCAAATCACTTTGAGGGGCTATGGGGAATAAGCTTCCATCTCGCATCCTCATCCTTGCTTGGACTCAAAGTCATCCTACCTGTGCCTCCTGAAAGGTTCTTCCTTACAGACACACTGAAATAAGTAGAAATTATTTGTAAAAATTATGTAAGTAGAAATTGTCCTAGAAACTTTATTTAGAAGTGGAACAGTAGTCATCTATAAGATATAACCAGAGGAAGTATCAATGACTTCCTTACATGTAATATATAGAATGTAATTCTGAGTGGGCAGAATATCCTATATGGTTTACAATTCCATTTCCTTCTCCACCTGAAAGAATTGCAATTGCCTTCCACTACCTAGGTGAATGTCTCAGCCAGCAAGGTATAGATGCTCTGGCTGATGTTAAAGAAAAGACAAGGGAGAAGAATAGAAGGAAAAGGGTTGCTAGTTACTTTTTTTTTAAAGTGTTACCTAAAATTGAATGGGAGGAACTTAATTTTTGAGGTATTTTTGTAGGATTAGGGTCCAGTGAAAGCAAAGCAGCTTGTCCAGCCTGGGGCCAGCCATCCAGGAGTCACACTTTTGCATGAAGTGCAGAGTTCTTTCGTACTGTAGTTTAATCTGCCCAAATTAAATGAAAACTTGTGAAATATATCCACTTCTTCACAGTTAAAAGATTGTAAGACTTAAACCTCTTCTTTTACAGTCATTCCATTTCTCTGGCACACCTTGCTTGGAAATACATGCTTCTTAGGTCTCTCCCATGTCCTTTCTTCCTGTGTTTTCAGTGTCTCTGCTAAAGCTATTAGCTGTTCTTCCATTCACAGAGCTGTCTTTGATGTCTGTTTATTCCTGGTACCACGCCGTGTCACATAATCAGATGCAATAGTCTCACTGAACAAATCCTTCCTTCCAAGCAGAAAATATTTCATGCTGTTGGACCTAGATAAAAATATACTCTCTTTTGCAGGACCTGTATTTCCAGTGTCATTTCTGGGCAGCTAATCCCATAAGGCAAGTTCTAGGAGTCACGGAAATAGCCCCACATAATTAATTTTTTTTCTGATGCACCAGCACTCTTTCATTGAAAAAATAAATTTTGCAGGTCCAATGTGCAAATAAAGGGGTTCTAGAGAAAAAAGTAGAATTCACAACAGTTATTTTAATTTTTTTATTACTTTATACATTTGTCTTTATATTTTTAATGAACTAGTATAAAAATTTTCTTATTTAATGTTTAAATAGCTGCTATGGGTCTTTTGATAACTTCAAGCCTTTGACTTATTCACAGATCAGAGCTTAGTGGTATGACAGGTGTCATGAGCAACCCTAACTGTGTGTTTTGCTCCAGAGTTGTTAACTAATGACTATGAAATAACACCATGATTTCAGCACACATTCTGCACAAACTTAGGAATGTATTTAGTGAGTTAGCTGCAAAGAACTTATTATATTTGGGAAGCTTTATAATTTACAGTGTTCTCTGCAGTGGGTACCAATCTGCAAGAGAAATGGATATATAGATATGATACAGATTTTATATATAAAATTAACTTCTGTATAGAAGCCTAATGAGAAACCTAAATGCTATATTTTGTCTGATCTTACAGAGAACTTGAACTTTGTGTTTACTGCGTGTTTACAATTTTAAGTTTTGCTAAATAAATATCTGAATGCTATATCACAGGAATGTTAAAATGCTGGGCATTTTCTTCTGTTGATATCCATCACACTCTGAATGCATGTTTATACCCAAATGGTATAAGCCATTTGACTTAATAATTTTTTTCATAGACAACATTGATTAAATTTGGAATTTTACTTCCTTCCTTCCTTCTGCTGTTCTCAGATGATGATGGCTGCATTTGGTAGGGACTGAAGGTGCATGTGTTTTACTTCAAATATGCCCAAATGTAACCATAATTTGGTTTAAGGGGAAACTGTTACAAATACTTGTTTGACATGCTATTTCTTCATACATGACCTCACAAACCAGGCTGCTAATTAATGGATTTCATTTTTCTTATTGCATTGTTGTTCTGTATATTTTTGTCCATTTTTATATCGGCTAGAATCTCTGTAAGGCAGGGAGTAGTAAGTTTTTTAGGCTGTGCACAACTTGAGATTTTTTTCTGTCACTTTATTTTTGCAGACCTCAAAATAATAAGCATAATTTATAGTACTTTCCTGGTTTGTAACGTTGAGTTATTCCATCAGATCTCAATGTGAAAGTTACTTCAAAAGGAAGCTGCTGGTTAAGAACACAGAGATTTGTCAACTTGTGTAGTGGTTTGACTCCTGAAGAGAACCTTCCTGTTTAAAAAATACTTACATCCTTTTGTAGTATTTTTTGATCTTATGTTGAAGATTTTAAATTGGCTTTTGAACCCATCTTCGGCATTTTATACAGCTGCATTAATTGTAAGCTTTATGTTTTCTTTTTCTTGAAAAATTATTCCGTTCCATTTTCTCCTTACAAAAATGCCATAAGGGGCTCCCCTGAGCCCACAAGAGAAAATGAAAGCTTTCAGTTAATAAAATGCATTTACCTGTGTGTGTAAGCTATGACTGACTGAACTTCCCCCAGCACTGCTTTTATTATATACCATACATCTCCCACAGATATACAAGACTCAAGGTCAGTTGGGAACAAAAGTTTTTGTATAAATGTTGGTATGCAAGTCTTTAATCTTCTGAAGCTGTTGTGCCTGAAGTGTGGAATGGCTATGAGAAAATTTGCTAAAATAACTACTATTTGCCTCTATACTCAGCTGCTTCTCCCAGAATGACACTTGCAGCTGCAAAGGGTTTCTATGAACAGGTGCAAAATGGTTGTGGTTCAGCACACAGAGATTTTATAGTAGAGGGAAGTAGAGAGAGGAAGGGAAAGGAAGGAAAGGGAACCATAGAATGGCTTGGTTTGGAAGGGGCTTTAAAAGCCACCTCGTTCCACCTCCCCTGCCATATGCAGGGATACCTTTCACTAGACCAGGTTTCTCAGAGTCCCATCCAACCTGGCCTTGAACATTTCCAGGGATGGGGCATCCACAACTTCTCTAGGCCACCTGTTCCAGTGCCTCACCACTCTTACCATAAAGAATTTCTTCCTGATTATCAAATCTAAACCTGCCCTCTTTCAGTTTAAACCCATTCCCCGTTGCTCTATCACTACAGGCCCTACTGAAAAATCTTTCTCTGTCTTTACCCTTAAGTACTGAAAGGTTTCTCTGGAGCCTTCTCTTGCCCAGATTGAACAACCTCAATTCTACTAGACTTTCCTCATAGCAGAGATGCTCCAGTTTTGATTTGTGCTTTAGCAATGATCAGTAAACTGAGGTTTTCTGTGGAAGGAAATGGGTTCCTCCCACTTAGTAGCTGAGGCTTGTTTTAAATTGCTCAAGCTGCTTTTAAGGACAGGACTGCTAGTGATAGTGCTCACTCTTTGTAAGAGAAGTGTGTTCCAGTATCACTTTGTCTTAGAGATGATAACTACCTGCTTTTGTACTTACATCCTTTTTAATTCCTCAAACCTCCTTCAGACTTGATGCGTCTCAACATTTTTATGTCCTCCGAAGACTCCTACACAATCATCTCCTGATTACTAATAAATATACTAAATAGTGCTGGCCCTCTACAGCTACCTTTAAATTCTTACCATTTATATGCCTAAATTCTCTACCTTTATATCTTTTAATCAGTTTTAAATCCCACCCAGAGGTTTGACATTTAACCCCTGACTAATTAGTTCGCCTAACTTTCTTAAAAAGAACATGATGAAAATCCAGATAAATTATACCATACCAACTTACTTTATCTATTACTAGTATATTAGTAGACATAAGTTTCTCATGCAGAATTGCTTTGTCTCTGTTGCTTTCCCTCTGAAACACACAAATAGTGGAAGCCACACTTTCAGCATCACTTAACTAATTTCTTTGAAGCTGTACTTATTTGCATCCATTGAGGACTTGACCAGAAACACACAAATCTAAGAACCTTATCAAGCAATCCCTTCTCATGCAATTAGTCCTTAATTGTGTGAGTAGCCCCATTTAGGTTAGTAGTGAGGTAGAATCATATATTTTGGGAACTACAGGCTTTTGTGCTGAGGTGAGCACAAAAAGGTGCCCACATCTGCAGGAGCATTTACCTAGGTGAGACATCTCAGTGCTGCTCCCCCAGTGCTGGGAGCTCTGTGAACTCCCAGAATTTTCCAAGCTCAGTTGTTATCTGCTCATGCTGCTGAAGGATGAGATACTGAGAATGGAGGCACTTCTCCTTACCTTTGGCCTTCCTGAAAGCTTATCTCAGCCAATGTTCTTCAATAAGGAAAGAGGATTCCCCATCCCAAATACCAGCTGCTGGGTAGCAGAGCTACCCTCTCAGTGCATGCAGCCTGGGGTATGTCTCTGACCCACCTCAAGGGAAGTGAGCACTTAAATATGTGTTCCTGTGATGCCAAGGATATGCGCTCTTTATAAATTCACTGACATTCATGTTGGTTTTGTGGTTTTCCTGTGAGCTGCTTGAGAAGCTTGCAGGTACACACTAGTTAATAATGGTGACCAGACTCTACTTGCTTTCAAGATAGCTTTTCTCTGTGTTAATAGCGAAAATCTTCCTCGGGGTTTTGGCTCAAACCAAACCTGCAAGCAGCATGCTAGTTGTTAAGTTGTAAGAGTGATATACTGTCAAGTGAAAGGGAGATGTTTCCTTGAACTCTTTATATCTGAGCAATCTATCAGTGCCCCCAGGGAAGATGAGACCCTTGTGCATGACCAGTCTGTCAGGGCTCTGTTATGGAGACCCCACTAAACAGCCACTGTGTCAGAGGGCATTTGACCAATAATTCAGGGTCACACACTGACAGCATCCCCACTCTTTGTTGGATTATTATCAGTTTTGTCAAGCATTTCATCCACTGCCAGCAGCTGCCAGCACCCTTGAAGGGCTCAAACTGACACTTTATGGAATAGCACACTTTGTTATCAAGCACATTGGTAATAGAAGACTGTGACAGGTTAAGGTTCAGAGATTGCCATCAGTAGTATACTGACTGCAAAAGTGAATCTGAAGCAATATCCAGACAGGCTCTAGTCACCAATGAAAGCTTGCTCAGGATAATCATTTGGTGGACATAAAATAGGGTTCTTTCCCAACTGGCATCCCTATGTTCAGCCCCTTGATTGATCCCAGAAGTTACAATGGAGTCTTCTCTAGCCTTCCCCCTACTTAATCTGTATTTATATTATTTTCATTGTGGGAGGAGAAGATGTAAACTTACGGTTTCTTTTTTAGGTAGAGTTTGAGTGACTTTACTCATTAGCTTATGCAGGCCATGAAAAGTAATATGTATTTTTGAGTTAATGAAGCAAAGTTTAGCTTTTGATTACCATCTGGATAATTACTTTAGCTTAGTTCCCCTTAGCTGCATTGTTTTCAACAGAGCATAACTGCTGTGCTGCTCCATCCTTCTTTTCATATGTGCATTGATTTAAACAGAGCATGACCTTGGTGCCACTCTGTCTTTGGGCTCCCTTGAAGTGATACACCCACCTTCCCCAGTGTTCCTGCTTCTAAGGTGGGCAGGCAGTTCGTACCTGGTGAACTATATCCAATGCATGCACTCCTTGCTGAACTTTGTTTTTTGGTTTCCCCATATGTATATAATTGTGTGTCCTTTTTCTCTCCATTGCTATTTGTCAGATACTTGGGTGTGCTCAGGGTAAGAAGTAAGAGCTGTAATTTTGAGTTGTAGATGCTTGAGTGGTGACCCTGAGTGGTGACCCAGGGGATTCATCAGCTTAGTGTTTTTGTGCCTCAGGCAGCTGAGGTTGAGCACAACCCCATGTGGACTTCTTGAGGGGGGGCCCCAACAAAAATGCTTTGTATTGTACAACATATCAAATAAAAATATCAGTGTAGGCCTATTTAAAGCCAGAAGTTTCTCAATAGATATGTCTCAAATGATCATGATCTTATTTTTTATGAGACCTGGGTAAAATGGCCTTTAGAGTTGATAGGTCTAGACATAATGCTGCTATAAAGTATGTTAAAAGTAAATGGTTGCAAATTCTGCTATTCATATAAAAATATTGGGGGATGCTGAATTGTGAATGGAAATAGTTTGTCAGTTTCATTATCAAAGCAATATCCAGTGTTGATATCTGAAACAAAAAGTATCATTGGAGAGAGATAATGCTGTGTTTCTTTTTTTGTAAGCACTGAAATGGTGGTGGTAAATTCAGCCAGGATATTTTG
>VWYI01048026.1:0-92435 GCA_013399455.1 Anthoscopus minutus
AGAATATAGTGGAAAGTAACATGGAACAATTGCAAATTCCATGTACAAGTTTACTACAGTAGAATAATATGATACTATGTTAAATCAAATTTTCCAAAACCAGAGACCAAAAGGCTTCACAGTTGTATCAGATAGGGAGGAAGCACCATGGGAAGACTTCTTAATGCAGAACTGAAAAAGTTCCTTTACATTCTAGAAAGACAAATATCATGGAGCTTCTATGTGAACTGAGGTTACTTACAGCAAATAGAGCTTTTTCTGGCCATAGGATTCTAATAGGGAGCAACATTTACAAGACTGAACATGAAATTTGCTGGTTTCTCATGTTTTGCTCAAGGTCAGTGGTAGGGGTTGTGTAGAGCAATATTAAATTAGTTTCTTGGATTGCTTGTATTTGTGGAGAAGAGAGAATTCACAGAGAATGAAAGGTAAAAATTACATTGACCCTTATTAAAAGTTTTAAGACTTTTGTGGATAACTTTACCGTTACAGTGAGATGTCTTCTACATGAATAATTACTTTTTATTACCTTGAAAATTGCCTTAAGTGAATGCTTATCACTGGTACATTTCAGATCATGCCTTCAGCCTTGTTTTATTCGAGTTACAGTGTTGAGTGACCCCACAGGCCTTTCTTTTGCACAGGTGCATCATAGTTGTGAGTTTCTGGCACACTGGGATGATTTATTTGGAAAAGAAATAGAAATGGTGTAGAAGGCTGGTCTCTAAGTTAGTAAACATTAGTTGGATCTGCCATATGAACCTGAACTACCAAGAGTGAGCCTGGAAAGTGGGTTAATATATTTGAGTAATTAATAAAAAAAATAAAATTCAAAAAGCATTCCACCTTGCTGTGCTACAGAAAGTCATTTAATGGATGAAGCTATTTGTAATGACAGATATTTACTTTTTGTTACCTGCTGTTTTCTCTGGAATCCTTTGACTATTTTCCTTAACTTTTCTGTGTAGTAAGCTGCTTATGCATTCATTCTGCCACAATCCCATCACTCTGCTTTCTCCTTCCATTTCCATCTTCCTAAGAGTATCTACGAGGGAAACTTTGGGTGTGGATACTTAAAAGAGAGGAGAGCATCGGGACTAGTCTTTTGTGAAAACACTACCTCACTCTATAGAGCACTATTTGTGAGTTCTCTGGTATTGTTTGTATTGTACCTTTTCTCTGCCAGAGTGTGGATTAGTGTTACTAAAGCCACTCACTCTAGTGGAATGAGAGCATGCAATTTGTTTTCCTGCATGGTTTCAACAAGTGTGCATTGTTTTTTGTGCTATTTTTATTGCATTTTAATGGCTACTTAAATTTCATTGATCAGCATATCATTGGGTAAGTAATTAACCTCTTATGATAAAAACCCAAGATAAGTTTGTTGTAAAAGAGCTCTTTACATTTAACTTAAAGTGCTGATTCATTGAAAAATAAAATGCATACTGTACTAGCACACTGTGTGCTGGTTAATTGTTTGCTTTTATTGCAAAGAAATTAAAATAATAAATATTGCAACTGGCATCCCCATATTTCTTTAAAAGGTGACACATTCAGTGTTTGTAAGAACTTGCAAATTCTCCACGCTGGTTCAAGTTGCTTTAAAAATGGGTGCAGTTCTTTATGCTTCCCAAACTATAAATTCCCTTGTAAATTCTGTCTCACTTCATTACGCTCCTTGTTTTGCAAATTCCCAAGCTCCTTTTCTTTTTTTCAAATTAGTCTGTAGATGGGAGAATCCAGGCTAGGATGAACCACCAAATAATATTTTTTGCTTGAATTTAATGTTACAGAATTACTAAAAACTGATGAGCCTCTGAGTATCCTACACTTAAACCTGGAAGAACAACCTTGGTACCTTCAAAAAGTCTGAGAATCTGTTCAGAATAAGAATTGTTTTCCAGAGAGAGATGGGTTTGACTTTGTGCAGATAAATTTGTTACTGGGTGGCTACAGCATAGTCCTTGATTTTAAAACACCTTTCCAAAGCCCAGCAAAACACTTTCTCTTAGTATCTCTGTGAGGTTAATTTTAAAATATTTTAAAAGTTATAACCATTCTAAAATCATCTTAAAAATTAATGAAGGAGAAAGGCAATTTATAACCTATGGTTCCATCATCTTGGTGCTAAAACTGTTAAGGAGTTGCTGTTTCTTTGTTACACAATATCAGATACGTCTTTAAAGTAATTATTTTAAAAAAAGCTCAAAATGCTGGATTGGCACACACATATAAAGGATCTTGGATCAAGCACACAAGGGTGTGGATCTTAGGGTCATTGCATAGGGCAGATTGTCTATATAGAATATCTGTTTAGAAATTGGACAAAACTTTCCAAATCCCTGAATTGTTTTGTAAGTCAGAGTGGAATTGCCACCATTCTAAGGAAGCTGGGTCCAGATTCCCTTCTGCAGCACTCTGAACTGCCTGGCTCTGCACTTTCCTGGATACTGATCTTGCTGCAAGCAAGAGGAGTAGGGTTGTGACTGGAGGTTAGGAGAGAGAAGAGGTTTGTAGTAGCTCAGGGATAAAAACAGCTTTAGCAGGCCTAGAACTGCACTTGTTCCCAGGGCATCCCTAAACATGGGCTGTTTTACAAATGTTCACACCTGCAAGCTCAGTGTCTATCTAAGGTGTAACATGAGTTACTGGGGAAGTGTTAAAAAGAGACTGTATTTCCTATGGGGAGAGGAAAATCCTGAGTGCTTTCTGTTCCTTTCTAGATAATTTATTGACTATAGTCTGTAAATCTAGATTTGTGACACCAATGTACCCATCTAAATCTGATTTAGCTGAAGTTAAGGTGTAAGAACAGTGTTAGTTTAATTTCCTAAAGTAACTCTAGTTTTATGGTAATCAATAGTTTATATCAATTTTGGTGTCTCTATAATATAGAAATTATCCATAATTAAAATTAGCTCTTACAGGTAGTCACTGTCTTCTGGTTATCAGCTGAGGATGCACTGAGAGATACCCCAAGCAACACGTAGTGAGTCGAAAGAAGTAATGAGTCATACACCAAAGCATATTGAATCAGGAGCTGCCTGAATAACAAACTAGCTTGTTATTTATATCATTTATGGGTTTGTTATTAGGATTTACTGCAAATGTCACTGGCTGTTAGAGAATTCCACTGTGTCATTATCAGTATATTTCTTGCATAACCCATTCTCTTTTCCTATAACTGCAGACACTCAAAACCATACAAGACTATTTTGTCACCCAAAGCAAGACTTTCCCTCTTAATATTGGACACCCCCTTCCCTCCTCTGCGTCTCCTTCTTCCCAGCCTTTCAGCCACCATCTTCATGGATGTGCAGCTTCTTCCCCTGAAGCCTGAAACCTGAAGGCTTAAACATATTTGCCCCAGCTGATGTCCCTCCTGGCCAATCCTTGCTATGATTCCAGAGGAATTGAGATATGTTCAATATCCAGGAGTCAGTGGTTGCCTGCCCTTATGTATGATTACATAGGTTTGGTTTGGACTTCTAAAAATCTTTGAAATAATAATATAGGAGGGGAGAGATTTGTATTGAATATGCAGGTGAAAATGGGAACGAAAAAGGTCCAGTAAGTTGAGTGGAAGTTTAAGACTCAAAATTATCTTGGTGTGTTGTAGAAGCCACCTGACAAAATCAGGTACTTCTCTGAAGTGGACAGTCATTGCATCCTTATAAATGTGGGATGGAAATAGAAAGAGATTTGAAAAGCAGTCTTTCTCCAGAAAGAGATTTGTAGTCACAGTGTGTCATATTGTTATGAGAGAAAACTCTGTACTCTATGTAGAAAAGAGGAATGCACCCTGTGAGATGTATGGCCTAATCCTTTTGTTCTACTTAGTGTTACCAAGGCCCTGATCTTGGCTGTAGCAATCTGAGGTGTGCAGCACAGCACTGATCATAAGAGAGACAGTAACCATTGCTAGCAGAGGAAGGGAGTTCAGCCGTAGGAAATAAATCATGGAAGCACAGAAAGGTTTGAGTTGGAAGGAACCTTAAAGATCATCTCCTTCCAACTCCTCTGCCATGGGCAGGGACACATTGCACTAGATCAGGTTACTCAAAGCCCCATTCAGGCTGGCCTTGAACATTCCTAGGGATGGGGAATCCACAACTGCTGCAAAACAGTGACACTTTCATCTTTGTGAGAAAACAGGGAATGGTGCTTAAACTCCAGCAAAGAATGTACCTATTGAGCATTTAAAGATTTCCTAATGAAAAACAGTTAAGCATTAGTTTCAATGAGGAATAGTTAGTTTCATTTCGTTTCAGCTAGGCATAGTGTGCAGTCTCCATCTTTGAAGTTCTGTAAGTACAATACTAAATTCCTAATGTATCAGATAAATAACTGTGAACAATACCTTAATTTTATTTTAAGAAAGATAATGTTCAAGAGAAGTACCCCACAAAAGTAGTCAAACCTTATTTGTGGTTCTCTCAAGTTTAAGACTTAGATTTGATGTTGCTTGTGGGTTGCTTCCAACTCAAAATATTCTGATATTTTGTGCTGGATGTTGTATGTTCACTCTGAAATAGAAATTTTCAAGCAAGATTCCAGGAATCTTTGGAATATTTTGGCCAACTGGAGTATATGACATCCCAAAAGAAACCACAAAATAGTATTTCTGCATAAAGGTTAAATCTCTTCCAATTTTAGTCACTTAGATTTTCATTTCAGAAAAGTATTTCTTCTGGCAAAGCATTAATATCAGTTCATATTCATAAACCAGAACACTTTAAATGTCTACTATAAATTTGTTTTTAATGCCACAATCTATAGCTTCTAAAACAGATTTCTCCTATGAAACAAAAATGTCCCCCAAGAAAAAGCCAACCATAAGTACTAACTTGATGTCTGTTTTATTTACAAATTTTATTTCCTGAAATTACTTCTTATGAATTGAATGCAAATTTTCATAGACATTGTGTCACTTAAAGAACAATATATTAATCTTAAAATAAAGTTCTGAAATTTCCATATTTAATGGAAAACAGTCAGAGGTTTTGTCCTGCTAAGCCATTTTAAATTCCTATTTTTAGTGTATTTGCATGTCTTCATTCATCTAAGAAAAGTAGATCTTCATTCTACTTAGCATGCAGTGTTTGTATCAGTTTGCTGAAGAGGCTTAAAGAACTTTGACTTTCAGAATTATATAAATCCCTATCAATTAGATGTTGTGATTTCTCCCATAAAAGGACTCCTTTGCATAATTACCTGACATGATCAGAGAAGCTTCTGGGTTGTGAAAATATGCTCAACCAAATTCTAAAAAGGTTCCATACAGAAGTCAGTTCCTAAGACATCAGGCATTAAATAAAAATATTTTATGAATTATCTTTATTAAGTTAAAAAAAAATGATGAGAGAAATACAAGCAGACCTAAATTGGGTATATTAGTTTTAAAGCAGAATAAAAATATCCAGAGGAGAAGAGGAAAAAAAAAGTTTTGTCAGACTTTGTTGTTGTTGTGGCGGTCTTTCATTGTTTAGTTTGAAAGATGTTGGATTTTTTTGTGTTTCTTTTTTTTTGGTTGTTTTTTCTTCCCCTGCTTTGTCCTATGTTGTGGTGTCATAATTAATTAACCTGGTGAAATTGCTTCATTGCATGTCTTATTAACCCTTCCTATGTTCATTCTCTCCTGACTTAAAAGAATAATCCATTAGAATTTAACCCTGATGGCTTGAAGAAGGCTGCTGTTCAGAAAGCCCTGAAGGTAACATTAATATAGTTGTCCATTTAAGGTCACAAAAGTAATTGGAAATGCACAAATGCCTGCAACACTCCACTTCCAGCGCTGGATGGGATTTCTATTGCCAGATACATATTTAGTATCATTCTGTTTTGAATTTGATTTCAAGAAGCCAGTGTGAGGATGTTGTTAAAATACAGTGGTCTGTGGTAATTTGAACTCTAGATCAGAATAGTGGAGTACAGGCTGCTTGAGAAGACTGGGGAAAAGTGCTGAGAACTAATTTGCAGTAGTAACTAAATGAAGCTGACATGAAAGCTAAGACATCTTTTACATACTGAGTGATACCTTATCACTCAACTCTGAATGATTGGTTTGGAATAATCTTGTTCGTGCTAGATGTTTTTAGAAGGTTTTATATCTTTTATATGGCTGCTAAAGAAATTTAGGCCAGCTTTTTGGTAGGCAAACTTGGAAAGGGCTAAGCCACATGCTTAGCTGGAGGAGCTTGAACAAGGGACAGACTTTAATAGGCTGTCAACGAGTCTGTCAGTACCTGGTGTTAGAGGTGCATTATATGTGTGTGCACATTGCTATCTGCTTAATATGAATTAAAACTATTCCTATTTACATATCACCATAAGTGACAGGGTCTTTTTGTCAACTCTTGTAGTTTCATCATTTTATGAAGAAAGTTTCAGGCAACATTTTGTGGACAAAGAAAAAATGAAGATAATGTCACCTACCATTTTAAAACACCCATCAGTTGCAGTGTAGTATGGCTTTCTTTTTGTTCTTTGTGAACCTTTGTATTTGATTTTATTTGAGAGCTAAATCATAGAAATTATTTTTAAAAGGCAGCATTCATCCAAGAAAGGAGTGCTTTCTTAGCAGCTTTATTTCTAAAGGAAAGTATGGTTCTGAGCAGCATGTCACATTAAAGTTGAGAATTATTAGTGGGAGTATGATGTCCAAAATATAAGTTTAGATCAAAAAATATATCTAAATGATGCACTTTCTTAATTTAAAAATATAAAATATTTGAATCACTTCGTTGTAATTGTGACCTTACATGCATTAAGAAGATTTGAACTAACTTTCTGTTGATATACTTGATTTTTCTACAGGATAGAAACTCAAAGTAACCATGTTTCCTACATTTTCTAGGCTTTTTAAACGGTATTAACACTTGCTTGAGATGATTAACTTTCATGTCTATAAATTTTCTTTCTGAATTGAATTTTTGTTAGATTAAATTGAAATTCATGAAAGACATATCGTTGGAATGTTCCTTTGCATATATAATTTGTTTCTAAACTGATGTTTGTTTTCACAGTTTGATGTAATGCTATACAGCTGGTGAGCAAGGCTCAGATATGGCAGATGGTTGATTCTCTAATAAAGAGTATTTGGTAAACTGTAGAAATATCCCTCACATACATTATAGTGCATTCTTTCTCCCCAAACTGAAAAAGAGGGAACATCAGTATTGGATAACATATCCAATTTAATAGTTCTTCAGCACTGTATATAAAGTTCCTGAGTTTGTGCTTTCTTCATATCTCCCATCTGCATGCAGTACTCATTTTGCAGTTTTAACTCTGCTTCATTAGCTTTGGGGATTGTAATGCTCATTAAGAGATAAGAATTTGCATCTTAGCAGTTTCATTTAAAGAAAATGGAAATGAGTCTTCTGCTTATTAGTAGCATTTTGCTTCAGCATATTCAGGTAGTTGGATGCCTTCGTGTTGATGTGTTCACCAGCTACTTGCCAGTCTGCCATTCCAGCCAGCTGAATAAAATACTGAGAATAATAGAGAAGCATGTAGTAGAATGCATATGATTTGTATTTTTAAGATGCAAACATTAAGTTTCAGAGGGGAGAGGTTTTGCTTTATTCTGAAGGCAAAGTTTTTGCTTTTTCTTTGCCAGTCAGGAAAGAAAATAAACAGCAATCCCAACCCACTTGTTTTGCTGTCGGTTGGACACAAGGCACAGGAAAGTAAGGTAAGTTCCAACTCTTTAGACTTGGCTCTGTGTTCACATATTTGGTAGGTCTGTGAGCTTGGCATTTGGCTACCAAACCATGGAGCAAATACACTGCACTGAGTTGCCACAAGAACTGAAATTGGCAACAGGCAGCTAAGGATTACAACCTATGACCTAAAACCAGATTGCCAACTAAGCCATGGCACCAAAAGTGCCACATGCAGTCTTTTCTTAAACACCTCCAGGGATGGTGACTCCACCACCTCCCTGGGCAGCCTATTCCAGTGCCCAATCACTATTTCTGTAAACAATTTTTTTTCTAATATTTGGCTGAAACTTGCCCTGATTCAGTTTAAGACTGTGTCCTCTTGTCCTGACACTTAGTTGCCTGGGAGAAGAGGATGAGCCACACCTGGCTTACAGCCTCCTTTCAGGCAGCTTCCTGTCAGGGAGTTGTAGAGAGCAGTAAGGTTCCCCCTGAGCCTCAAGACTAAACAGCCCCAGCTCCCTCAGCTATTCCTCATCAGACTTGTTTTCTGGACCCTTCCTGGGTCTTGCTGCCCTTCTCTGTATGCACCAAATAAAAGGCCAAAATGAAAAATGTGGTCATCTTTTGACACCACCTCTATTAGACAAACTGTTTTGTAATTTGTGTACTTCCTTTTTTCTTAACTTTAGATTAGATACAAGACCAATGAACCAGTATGGGAGGAAAACTTTACTTTCTTTGTACACAATCCCAAAAGACAAGATCTTGAAGTTGAGGTATGTGTTTCTTTAGATACCTTTCTTTTCTGAGATGTTGCAGTAGTAAGATACACACATTAAAGGCTGTTATGAAATGAGACTGAATATAATGTGAACACCTTTGAAATTACACTTAAAGTATTTTTTTTTTAGACCAGGTAAGGAAATGTTTATTTCCATTCACTACTACAAGGAAGAAAGACTATAACCAGGCTCTCACATGAATAACATGATTAACGATTGCCTTTTCTAATTTAAAAAAAATACAAAAGTAAATTTGGTATTACCAGTTTTGAACAAGGAATCTTTCCTCTCTCATACCAAGGCAGTATTCACTTTATCCAAATACTGTATCCCTTTACTCTGTTGACATGTCCTTTACATGATCTAAGAGACTGAAGTGTAAATGAGGACTCTTAGTCACTCTTCCTCTATAACTGGGTTTGAAAAGACAAGTGTCTGCTCAGGAAGGCAGAAACCTCCCTTGAAATGAAAAAACAAACAAACAAAAAAAATTAAAGCACCCCCTCCCTCCAAATTATTATAATCTTGAAATCAAGGGGCTCTCAGGCAAAGATAAGGGAAGAGGAATAACAGTTCTTTACTAAGGAAATTAAAATAAAAATGTAGTAGTACAAAAAAAACCAAAACAAAAAACCAAACCAACCAAACAAAAACCAACCCACTGACAGAGTCAGAATATAACCTGATTCCTGTTGGTCAGGGTGGCTGCAGTTCTCCTGGAGTGACAGATACGGTTCTGTTGAAGCAGTGATCCTGTAGAAGGTGTAGTTTTCCTCTGAAGGTCCAGTGGGTGGTGTAGATGGGTCTGGTCTCTCCTCTGGGAATCCAGTGAAGAAAGGGTGCCTGTGGTGTTCCAATTTTCAGATTCTATCTAGGTAGGAATGCTTGGCTCCTCCCCCTGGGTGGAGCATCTCCCAATGAGATGATGTAATTTTATCAGTCATGCAGTGAGACTCAATGGCCCATTAACAGAAGAGATCCCCCTGGAGGGAGGATGGGTCATGAGAGAGATAAAGAACACTGCCCCACCTGGTTTTAACAGATGGTAATAGAATTCATACTTTTGATTACATCTTGTGTTGCAACCCAATACATTCTGATAGCTGTGGGAATTAATTTTCACATGGACAGTTTGGAAACCATGTAGTTATTTTGATCAAGGGTCTGGTAGATGTACATGTGGTGGTTACTTGTCTGTCTTTGCTGTAGAAGGTAAGGTTGAAGAAACGAGGCATTTAGTACATTTGTTTTTACCTCCTGCAGTAAAACTTGATTTAAGGACAAATTCCTTTCAATATTGTTTTGTTTTGTTTTTAAATAAAAATATAACTTCCTTCTTTGAATTCTTACAAAGCAGATAATACAAAAGCAACTTAATTTCTGTGTTCCTTCAGGTGAGGGATGAACAGCACCAGTGCTCCTTGGGGAACCTCAAGCTGCCTCTAAGCCAGTTGCTAGAGAGTGAAGATTTAACTATGCATCAGCGGTTCCACCTGAACAACTCTGGTCCCAACAGCACTATAAACATGAAGATTGCACTCAGGGTACTCTAAAACATTTCCTATTGTAAATATCTGAGAGCACTTTAGGACTGTGGTGACTCCTGGTCTGCCAGCTTTCGAAGAAGCCAACACATTGCCTTTGATGTCACGTGCCAAGTGTCCTTTGTTATGCAGAACTATCAGTAGATTGAGATAGCCTCTAATTTAAATACATAACTACATATTAGAACACTCTAATTTAAATACATTTGAAAACTGTACAATGCTTAAAATGAAACAATAATCACCTGCATTAATTAAAACCGAGGTCCCCTGTGATTTAAGGTTTGGAAATCAGGTTTGGAAACTGAATTCCTTCAAATCTCTTCTGAACCCAGTGGGCTACAGATAAGTTAAATAGCCTCTATCTAGAAATGGAACTAAGGTTTTGATGGTTTTAAAACATAAAGTGTATAAGGGAAGAAAGCACCTGCATAGTACTGGAAAATTTCAAACCAGCTTTCACGCATACTGGATTTTGAAAACAAAACTTGCATACCTGAAAGTTGGTTTGTCTTTTTTCTCCATCTAAATTGCTTGGTTTAGTAAGGTACCATATATCTTTTCAAACACTGACAAACATAGGTAATTTTTTTCTTTCTAAAGCACTTTGTTGCTTACATGTCATTAATAAATTAAAGCAACCTATAAAAGAGAATGTAAGGACAATCAATGAGAAAAAATTGTAATGTAGAAGAAAAAATTACAGAGTATCTTTGCAGATGGCTAGAGCTGCAAAGTAAATAGCACTTACACCAGAAGTGCATAGAATATGAGAAGGGAATAATGAGGAGAATAATTCTTAATGAATGGAGAATTTCACATTGTTTTATAGTTACTGCAGTTGCCATGAAGAAGGTGGAGTTTGCCATGAAGAAGGTGTTTTGTTTGTCACACAAAGCATTGTAGAGTTATTGTAGAGTTAGTAAGTGTGAATGTTTTTGGTTCTGCTTTTGTGTCTTGAATTTACAACTTATGGCCAGCCAGTACTCTTGTAGAAATAAATTTGTTCCTGTTTCTTATGCTGCAAAATAGTAATATTATGTGTATTTTCCTGTATCTAGGTCCTTTCTCTTGAAAAGCAGGCAAGATCTCCAGATCATCAACACTCAGCCCAAGTAAAAAGGCCATCGTTTTCCAAAGATGCAAGAAAATCATCTTTTAAGCCTCAGGTTCCTGTCTCGCCAACATCTGATCAAAACAAGCCTGTTCCAGCATCCCCAGTGACTGACAGTGATAAAAAGACTGATGCAGCTGATAAAAATCAGCCTCCCAATGCCAGCCCACAGTGGCCAACAGATCTCAGCCACAGCTCCTCCAGTCTCCACGCCTCCAACTTCTCCTGCTCCCCCAGCCACCTCTCGGTGAAGGAGCCCACGCCCAGCATCGCCTCCGACATCTCCCTGCCCATCGCCACGCAGGAGCTGCGCCAGAGGCTCCGGCAGCTCGAGAAGTACGGCCTTCACTGCTTGCTTTTGCAGCACATCTCAGCTGATTTACAAAGGGTGCTACCAAAGCAGGAGTGCTTAGTTCACATTTCAGAAATGTTTTTTACTGTTCAGTAAAACAAAGATTTTCTGCTTCTTCCTGGTATCTCAGACAAAAGCTGCAATTAGAAGTTCTTTACCTTTGTGATCGTCTGCAAGATAAAGTCCCACTTTGTTTCATAGCTGCACTTTGTAGTTTCATGGCAGTAGTTTCCTGTTTCACCACTGCATCCTATTAGCATCAATATAGCAAATTAAGCTGGAAATTGTTGGTCTTATAACCCTTATAACTCAGAGGGATATTTGACTATGAAGAATGTTAAAGGGGTAGTCAGTTACTGTGCAGTCACTGAAGATTGCTGCAGCCATGCTTTCTAAATTCTTGGATTTTTTTTAACTTGCCTCAGTGGGCAGCTGTACTTCCCAAGTACAGAGAGCTGAGCAGCCAACCTGCTCTGAATAGGAGACTGGAAACTACTCATTCCCTATTCATGGAGCTTCTCTGTGAATCTGAGTAGAAAGATTTTATTTTATTTGCAAGGGATTGAACCAATTAATCTTTTTCTCTGTCAGAGTTTATAGAATCAGCTGAGTCATAGAGGATGGACAGAACCTCTGGTTGGTCATCCCTCTGCTCAAAGCAAATCCCTCTTCAAAGTTCAATCAGGTTTCTTGGGCCTTGTACAAAAGACTTCAGGTTATCTCCAAGGATAGAGATGCCATAAGCTTGTTCAGCAACTCCAGTGCTTAATCACTCCACAGTTAAAATGTTCTTCCTTATTTCCATTGAAATTTATCTTACTGCAGCTTCACTATGGCCTCTTGTTATTTTACTGTGGACAGCCATGAGGAGTCTGACTTGGTGATCTCTAAAATGTCTATTTTAAGTAGTGTAGGAGCTGAAATTGAGTCTGCTGTTGGCTCTCTCTTCAATTTGTACAAATACACCACCTGCTTATGTACTTCAGACCCCCATTTATCTTCACAGTCACATGCTAAGTTGACTTTGTCAGTCTCTCTCCTGGTCCAAAACTGAGTTAGAGTTTGATTGTGCTAAAGATTGAAATACTAGTCCTCATGTAATCCACAAATGCCATACTTTGCAGTTTAGTAAAAGGGGTAAAGCTACAGGTAATAAGGTCCTTTATTTCAGATCACATGTTTGTGTTCTGTTCAATATTTTTATTGATGACATGGATAAGGGTATTGAGTCTTTCATGAGTAAATTTGCAGACAACACTAAGCTGGGAGTGTGCATTGACCTGCTGGAAGGTAGGAGGGCTCTGCAGAGAGACCTGAAATGGTTGAATGGATGGGCAGAGTCCAATGGGACTTAACTGGGTTTGAGTTTAATAAGTCCAAGGTGCTGAGTCCTGCATTTTGACCACAATAACCCCCTGCAGCATTATAGGCTGGGGACAGTGTGGCTGGACAGTGCCCAGGCAGAAAGGGACCTGGGGGTGCTGGTGACAGCAGCTGAACATGAGCCAGCAGAGTGCCCTGGTGGCCAGAAAGGCCAATGGCCCCTGGCCTGGATCAGGAATGGTGTGGGCAGCAGGAGCAGGGAGGTCATTCTTCCCCTGTACCTGGCACTGGTGAGGCCTCACCCTGAGTGCTGGGCCCAGTTCTGGCCCCTCAGCTTGGGAAGGACTTTGGGATGCTTGAGCACATCCAGAGGAGGCAGCCAGGCTGGAGAGGGGCTGGGAACACAAACCCTGTGAGGAATGGCTGAGGGAGCTGGGGCTGTTCAGCCTGGAGAGAAGGAGGCTCAGGGGTGACCTCATCACTCTCTACAGCTCCCTGAAAGGAGATTGCAGTCAGGTGGGGCTTGGTCTCTTTCTCCAGGCAACAGCTGACAGAACAAGAGATCACAGTCTCAAGCTGTGCCAAGGGAAATATAGGTTAGATATTAGAAGTTTTTTACAGAAAGAGTGATCAAGTACTGGAATGGCCTGCCCAGGGAGGTGATGGAGTCACTATCCCTGGATGTGTTAAAAAAAAGACTGGATGTGGCACTTGGTGCCATGGTTTATTTGAGGTGTTAGGGCATGGGGTTGGATTCAGTGATCTTGAAGGTCTCTTCCAACCCAGTGATTCTGTTTTTAGGTGCTCTGATTTTTTTTATTATTATTATTATTTTAACTAAGAAAATACTGAAATTATATCTTCATTCTATTTTTTTCAAGTGAATGTCTTGGGAATTTTAATGGAGCAGTCACGTAGTAGTAGTATATTCACTAGTATACGTAATAGGTATTCACAAATCAGGTACTCTCCTCCTTGAGGATAGGATATCCTTCAGGTGCCTGAGAAATGGCAAATATATCACATACTGTCCTGTGTGATATGGAAACTACTTGTAGTCAGTTCACACAAACTAAAATGAGCATTTTATGGAGATGAGGAAACTCTACATGTTGACCATTCTGTAAAACACAAATTCTTAAATAGGGTGCTTTCTTTTTATGTAAACATGACCTGTAAGTGTAAATTTATTTTAATCTTATTTTCATGGTCATATAAGCTATAGAAAAGTAAAATGATAGTTTTACTATGATTTGAGCTTGTACAACAACAAGTGAATTTAAATTACCACTATTGTAATCCCAAGAATATATGTCTATGATAAGAGAATTTAGAAAATAATGAGCTGGTCTTCTAATTGGCTTCTGGCCTTAGGTGAGAGTGGCTCATGGCTGAGGTTTTCATTGCAGTTAGCAATGAAAATTCTTTCCAATTCCTAGAAGCTGCTTTGATGTTTATTTTAGGGCAAGCAAGTTCTTTGCTCATAATGGATTTCTAGTACTAAGTAGAAGTACTGAGGAGCAGCTGACCTCTAAACTGACAAGAATACCTGGCCTGTTTTGGAGAGTAGAGTTGTTGGCCAAGGAACTGATGGGAGTTGTTGGCCAACGAGAAGCTGATGAGGATATGCTCACAGGCTTACACGTGTTCTCTTCTTTCACAATGGTCTAGAGAAGTTAAATGGATAATAGATGATTTCTGGGAAAACTGCTCAGTTAACTCTTACTTCTAATGTGCATTTTAAAAACTAAGCATAATGCTCTGCTTTTTCCTGCAGTGGAACAACTCTGGGGCAGTCTCCATTGGGACAGATTCAGCTAACAATTCGTCATAGTTCACAAAGAAACAAACTGATTGTGGTGGTGCATTCCTGCAGGTGAACATAAAATACACAATTTCATATCTGGGCATATTTCTTTATAAAGTTTGTTGTATCCTGACTTACTCTTCAGTGGATTGGTTAATCTTTGTTATTTTTAAAACAACATATACATAAATACAAAAATATACAGAGATGTACTCAGAATCAGTAAAAACTTTGTGGAAGATTTTGCTGTGATATTTGTCTATTATGCCTCTGTCAGATTTTAAATGAAAATGATGTTTAGATTTTTGTCAGCAGTATCTGAAAGCTGTTTCTAAGAGGCTGAATTTTTTACAGAATGACCAAAACACACAATTTCTAAAAAGCCGTATCTAAACTTCAAATTGGAATTTAGGAAACATTGCATTCCCACCTTTGCTCTCTGCTTTCTGGTCATCTGGTCTTGTACAAGTCACTCCACATCAAAATTTGTGCAGAGGAACTGCTTCATGTACTAAATTAAGTGATGGGAGTGTAGACACTTAGATTCAGCAGTGTCTCATTGATTTTCTAAGTGCTTTTCTTTGTTTTTCACTTTCACAGAAATCTAATAGCGTTTTCTGAAGAAGGGTCCGATCCCTACGTGCGATTGTATTTATTGCCTGATAAAAGACGATCAGGAAGAAGAAAAACACATGTATCAAAGAAGACATTAAACCCAGTGTTTGATCAAATGTAGGTTCTAAACTATGTGTAGTAGCTTTGTATCATGTAATTACAAAGCTGTCAAATCATGATTTCTGTGCTTACTAGATGGTGAGCTTTTGAGGCTCCTGGATATCACCGTTAGTCTTGATCATACCTTTCTTTTCTGCTGTAATAGCTCTTCTATCCTTCTATTCCCTCTTAGCAGTACAGCACATTTTGCTGTTAGCAGCCACTTCTGTCTTTCCTGCCTTCCTACACCAGTTCCATGCCCCTTGTGCTGGTAGCTCAGCTGCAGGATTCATTCTCCTGGCAGGTGGTGAGAACACGGGTGCCTTTAGCTGGGCAGTGCTGTTGCTCTCCCTTCCTGCCAGAAAGCTTGGCTGGCTGAGTGCCTGGCTGATGCTGCCAGCCAGTGCCTGGTCTCATTGCTCAGTCATGCAGTGGCACTTCTCAGCATCCAGGAAGTCAGGAAATTTCTTTATAGATTACATCCTGGCCCATATGCTGGAAGTTGTACTAGCTTATGCAGTATTATATTGCATAAAAACCCTTATCTTTGCACTCAGGTTTTTGATAATAGTTTCCCTCACGTCTGCCCCTTATTCTCCTACCCATCACTTTTCAATAAAGACCTTTCTCCAGAGACAGCAAATGAAAACACCACTTCAGTCCCTTCTGTCCAAGGCAAATCTGTAAATAATTAATTAGAAGCTCCAGCAGATTTTCTTGATAGTGCAGCTTGTTCCTGTTCATTCCAGGTAACAGATTTATTTCACCATGCCTTTCCAAGGCAAATGTATTGCAAAGCAATAAAGCTGTTTAAGAACTGTAGTGACAAATAGATGTAGGCTGTGGTATGACCTTGCCCTGACTTTGTCTAAGTTTCAGCTCTGGTAAAGAGCTATCTTTGTTGGTTTTATTGAGCTAGCCAGAAAAGGAAAGGAGCTCTGGTTATCAAGTACTAAAGATCAGTAAGACTGACCCATCCTACCCTTTTAGAAAATATTAATAGTGAGCTGTTAGTACAGTATATTCCGCATTCTCTTTTCTCTAGAGTGAGTGCTTGATCTTGGCCTCCTTTTGTCTTGTTCATGTGTTTGTTTTGTTTTACCAGTGGCCTCTAAGTACCAAAGGTTACAGAAGTCTCAAACATTTGATATTGATCACAGTTTTCAAGAAAAATTTGAGGCAAAACATTGGTATTTTTCTTCATTTGTCTCAGATCTCATTTTTTAATTTAGGGAGGGAGATGATTTGGTTTTGATTTGGGTGGCTATTTAGCTATAGGAGCTGAACTGGTGCCTCTGATACAGATTCCCTCTAAAGCATCTCTTTGCCTGTCAGGTTTGATTTCAGTGTTTCCCTGCCTGAAGTACAGAGAAGAACACTAGATGTAGCAGTGAAGAACAGTGGTGGATTCTTGTCCAAAGATAAAGGGCTGCTTGGCAAAGTAAGTTGAAAATAAGCAAATTCTGTTAATGTGGCTTGTTATTATATAAAACAAAAATCCTCTTGACATATGAATTAATGTTGGTTGCAGCACCTGATTCAGGTATGAAGTTTTCAAAAATTATAGGTGCTTTAGATGTCAGGCTTCAATAAGGGAAGGAACAAACTGCAGAGCTAGACTTAGAAAGATGAGGCAGTAATCTCTTCTAGAGAGTGGTAAGCTCACAGTAACAAAATAAATGTGCTTGTCAGACTTGCTAATCATGCTGTCAAAGAAAGGAAAGAACCAGTAGAAACCAGGCAATATTTCAGAAAATATTCAGACAAAATTGGGAAGACAAACAAGTACTTAGGGAAACACACAAGTAATTAAATTCCCAGTTTGTAAAATCCATGAGAAAGAGCTGCTACTGGAGATATTCCCAGTGCCAACACCAGCTGTTGTAACTTCAGTGTTCTATAGGCACACATAAATCATCTGATTTGCTACACATGTGATTTTGGAGCATGGAAAAGGAATACTAACTTCCTGCACCCTTTCAAGTTGCCATATTTGAGCTCTGTGAAGAGGATAAGAGACAGAATCATGGTCAGTTCATGGTGAACAGTGTCCTCAATTTTCCTGTTCATCCTGAAGGCTGTTAGTAGGAACACAACTGCTGATTGCCACTGCCATGCTGTGACATGATTTAGGACTGTACCACTGAAGGGTGTGGATTTTAAGGTCAAAAACTGCAACTTGAAACTTTAGTAGATGGCAGAGAGCTGTGATGATGAGGATGTAAAATACATCCTTTACCAAAGGCATTGCTTACACTAGTTTACAGGATTGTCAGATTTGATCTTTAATAGAATGAAAGGCACACACAGTGCATTGATTGATAATTTAACTTTCCACAGTTATTAATACCTCTGGCATCTGAAGAACTTGCTAAAGGCTGGACCCAGTGGTAAGTATAACATTTCCTTTATTAATAATACTACATACTAACAACTACTGTGTTAATAATAGTTTTAATAATACATGCTTAATGTAAAAACACAATCCTTTATATTTTTCTTTTTCAGGTATGATTTGACAGAAGATGGTACAAGGCCACATGGTGCAAGTTAGGCCCATGGACACTAGGAATTCCTCATGCATAATTTTGCCAACCTTTATATATTTTTAACGCGTTGTTTTCAAAAATGTACCAATATTATTTTTATAGCTTTACTGATGTAGTTCTTAGACACATCCCCAATAATTTTATAACAATTGGTCATTTTATGTAGTCATAGCCTTCCTCATTGTTAAACTTTGTATTTTATTTTGCTAAACAGTTCTATGTATTACTGTAATGTGCAATAGTACAGTAAAGTAACCTTTTGTGTTTAAATTGATCTTTATGACTGCTGTACCTATTAGAAAGTGAAAAGAACATGTTCTGCTGTTTTCCTGCCTTGTTTTATATCTCACCAAGGTATACTGTACCATGTAAATATATACTATTTTTTTATAATTCTTTCATGCTGGTTTGAATTCAGAAGAAAATTAGATAAAGGATGTGGATATTTTCTTCTAAATGCATGTTAATTTCTTCAGATCAGTCTCTTTTGTCATTGCAGCACAATGGTCTTAATCATTTTGTGATACTCTGCAAAAAAAAACTGCAGAAAAACATTTTTACTTTATTGTGTTTCTGGCCCAGTGGGGCTAGCTTAAAATGTATAAAACATTAACATTTTAATATTTATATATAAATGTATTATTGGGAAATCATGCTATAGAATATTATAAATAAAAATGAGAGTTCTATAAATATTGTATAAATACAGGATGAGGTCCACAAATCACAGTTTCTAAATCTGAGTTTTCATTTAATGGAGTAAGCATAACAAACAGTACAGTTTTATTATACAGGTTCAGTTGGATTTTGTTATTTATTCCTGTACTCTGGAGTACTAGACATGTGACCTTTTGAAAGTATGAGGACATGGATTTTTCTGTATTATAAAGGTGTCTTAACCACTTTAAACTGTCCTTACCACGATGTTTCACTGATTTATAAGTAGACAAGTCAGCTTACAAGTTAGGTTCATATAGTAGGCATATGTACAAGACATATGTTATTTTTATTATACAGTACTGTGCTAAAATACAATGTTATGTGATACCTTCTGTAATCCTCAAATGAACACCAGTAGGTGAAACAGTGGGGAACTGAAATGAAACTGACTGTCTTTGACAGTTGCTTCTTTGCTATTTAGTATGTTTGGTGCATGAAAAAACTTGATTCAGCAGTCCACACAGGTTTCTGAGTAATGCTGTCCTTCTCCTGAAGCATTGCTGGCTGGGTGGGAGGCAGCAGGGACACCATTAGCACAAACTGATCCAGGCAGGCAGGATCTGAAGGGAAAGTATCAGCCCCAACAGCTGAGCTCATAACTCTAATTTTATGAATTATGGGAATTTTTTTTTTTGTATTCAGAACCGATTTTTCTTTTTCTGGTAAATTTTTTCTGACTGTTAGAAATATGTGCATTAAGAATCCAAGAGAACAGCTTGGGTTTTGCAGAGCCAGTGTCCTCATCCTTGGAGAAGTATGCAATTAGACAGAGTATATAGCTAAGATTCTAGAACGACGTCTCAGCCAAGAAAGAATTTTAAAGCAGAATGATAAGCTCCTGAAATTAGCTTTATTGTAAGACTACTGACAGAACCTTAACTCTAGATGTAGAATTTGCCTACATTACTAGATGTACCAAAGTGCCTACCATAGATGTAGCTTTTTGTCTTTTGCAAGTTTAAAAATTTAAGTTTGTCTAAATTCAATTTAACATGACCATTTGTTATGGATATGTGTGATCTGCACCATACACCTCCATACAGTGATGGCCTTCTCATTGCCATGTTTTATAAAAGACAATTTTATCAAACAATCATACATTGTAAATTGTACTGTAACTGCTGGTATTGGGCTGGGCAATAGATATTCTTTGTAAGAAAACGTTTCCATTTGAAGGCTTCACTGTATATTGGAATGTATGAGTAGCTATATATTCTCATCTATTCATATAAAATATATTATGAAATACATACTTTCTTTGCTAATTCTCCATTAAGATGTTAAGAATGGAAAGACAGAGAATTGTTCTTAATGCAGTGAAAATGCAGAAACCAAATGCTAGTCTAAATAAATGAAATCTAAGAGTAGCAGTTCAACATAATTTTCTTTTGCCTTGGTTCAGTCTGAGGTGGAAGGATTTTTGTTCTATATCACAGCCAGTGACTCCACAGAGTTTGATCTGCAGCCAACAAATGGAGTGTTAAACTGATTCAGTGTTTCAAGTCTTAAGTGAAGTCTGGAGACAGAAAACTGCACTTGAACAAAAAAGAATTCTGTCTTTTAAAGTTTCAAGGGGAGAAATAATGCCATATTCAGGCAAATGTGAAAGGATAGCACAAAGTAAGTAACTGAATAAAGAATATAGAGCAGGTTTTCAAAATAGCTCACTACCTAAAATTAGGGATTGGTTCTTAGAGATCCCATTTTCCATTTAGGAATCTGAAATGAAGAGATTGAACTGTCACTGCAATTCAGCAACTAGAATTCCCATAGTCTGTGAACAGTTCTGGATGCCAGATCTGCAGAAACATTTTCCTGAGTAAATTTGGATCAGGCTGTGAGTGCCTAGATGAGATCGATTCTTTGGACAGTGGATGCAACTTTTATATTACCAAATTCCAGTTGTTCCATTTCTATGGAAGTAGGAAGGACAACTTTGCCTTTGGGCAAAAATTGCACCTTGTTATCAAGTCATTTATTCAATATCAACTGACAGCTTTTCATGTAGTTCTTGTTTATTCTGTGCCTTAAAAGATGAACATATGAAGATGTTTAAGAAATGGTTAAAAATAAGCTTTGTTACCTGTATGTACCAACACATGTTCTGTACTATTTGAAACTGTTTTTATAATTACTCTGCTTCACTGACAAGAAAACCAGCTTTCTTAACTATAGCAGTGGTATAACTCAAACTCAAATCAGCATGCATATCACTTGGAGGTGGACTAAAAGAGTTTTAATTTTCTGTCTTGAATCCTTTATCAGAGGTGCAGCAAATGGTGAGAGTTAAAATGAGAACAAAGGGTAATCAATTTTGTACAGATTGCCTTTTTTGCTCATGTAATTCTACATTATGATGCATGTATTTATTCAATAAATGGTTCGTATTGAAGTTGATGTGTTGCTTCCCTCTGCACACACACACCCCTTCTCCTCTCTTACATATCCCTTCTCCAACTGGTAACAAAACAAAGTGAATTCCTGAAATAGTTCTTTTTCCAGAATCCTGCAACCTAGGGAGCCTTGCTGTAACATTTGTAGGCAGATTTTTGGGTTTTACATGAGGGAAAGTGGAATGAGAACTGCAGGATACTTCATAGGGATTTCTGTGCTTCTTGTTCTGGAACAGATTCACATATAAGAATTAGTAGGTCCTTTGTTCAGCTTCAGTGTCTAATTTTTTTTTCTCTTAAACTGATCAATTGAACAAATTGTTATAATTCTAGCACTTATTAATTGTCATTAATTATGCTTTTAAAACGACCTAGAACTGTATTTAATTGCCTTAGATTCAGAATCAGCAGATCTCTACCTGCAGCATTCTTTCCTATTCTTTCATTTGTTTGGTAAGGCAAATATTGATGGAAAATATAATGATGTACTGCATAAATAAGAAAAGGGGTGTTGTATCCTCTATCCATTCCAGAAAAACTGCCATAGAAATTATGCTCTTTGCATTAAATATTAATTATATATAGTTATAATTCTGTAATTTATTACAATACCTCTTCCCATAAACAGCTACAGCTTGTCTGAATTCATAATATTCAGTCAGTTTTCATCAGCCGTAAATAAAAGCTGCAAAACTTCATCAACCAGTCACTATCCCATTTAGAATGGGCTCCACTGGATAATCTTTGATGTTACTAACTACAAAATTTTGTTCCATTTTGGTATGGGCTTTTTTTCCTTAGAGGAGATACCTTCCTTTTTTAGTAGAATAAAAAATATTTGCTAAGCAGTGGGAAGGCACCTAAAGCCAAGCATGGCTGTCTCCACATTTCCATCATGGCAAGGTGGTTTTGGGATTGCACACACTGCCTGGCAGTGCCAGTACTGATCAGGTGTCAGCATTTTCCTGGCTTGGGTCAAGATCAAACCCTTCTATTTGCTCCTGCAAGACAGGTAGTACCTGGATCAGCACTGCCTGTGTATTCACAGATCTTAGTAGAGAGCAGAAATAGCTCTGCCAGACACTCCAGCAGATGGCTTTGGTATTAATTTGATGGGCTCACCCCAGCCTAGGATTCTTAGTATTTGCTGTACTATATAAACTGGTTTAGGCTTTTAGTTCATCCAGTCTCCACCTAGGAGCAGTGTTTGCCAATAAAGTTACCAATGTGACTATTTTCAGTATTTTCTCAGCTAAGAGCTGAATACAAAATTTGTTTCCTATGAAGTACCTCTTTTAATCAATTTAATTGTTTATATTCTCCCCCAAACAAACTGAATATTGGATGGTACCTTTGGTAGAAAGAAACAAAACTGCAGAACCCATTTGTGGTTGCAGCTGGCTGCTGAAGCAGTCAGGTTATTAATCCCAAATGGTGGTTCTGTATATTCTAAAGTGCCCAACTGTTGTATGCTTTCCTACTGATTTCTAAGGTAGGCTCTCAACAATATTCTCAGGCACCTTATGAAATATGTTTTATGAGAAATGCAAAAATCCACTTGTATTTTTTCCAGTGTTACACAGTAAATTTCGCTGCCAGAGTAGATGGCAGCTCTGGGAGGAAAGTTCTCTAATTTGTATTCAGGTGATACTCTCTGTTCTCACTGTCTGCTTGCCAGTCATCTACAGTGGAATCCAGTTTCAGCAGCAGGGTCCTGCATCTGTTTCCTCAGACACCACTAAGGTGAAGCCAACCTGTCTTTCATGTTTATCTTTGAGTCCTCAGTAGCTGTAAACTTTATAGCAACAGAATTAAGGCCTGATAATGATCATTCTTCCCTTTAAGATCCATATAGAAACACATCCAAGGAGAGCCCAAAGCTAGGCAAGATTCCAGCCTTTCACCCAGGCAGTGGAAGGGCTGGTTCCAGCCTGGGGTGGTTTGTGGCCTGGAGACATGTGGGCCATTCCTGCAGGGCTTGGTAACAGCCCTCAGAGCTGGGCACCAAGCACCTCTGTGCAAGAGATGACAGAAGAAAGTTGTGATATCCCTGCACCCAGCTGTGTCCTGTGAATTCACTCATGAGCTATTCGATGGTCAATTTTATTTATTAATTGTTTAAGCAAAGTAGCTCCTTTCTGCAGGATGTTGCACTAGATGACCTGGTGAGGTGCCTTCCAATCTCAGTTCTGTGGCTCTCAAGTATATTTTTCTAAACATGAAGGTAAGCTCAGTACATGTGCTGGAGCTCTGCACTCCTGGCCTGTGCTATGTCTTACTGGGCATTCTTCTTCCTGAGCCCAAGCTCCCAGGGATGGGCATGTAGCTACTCCAGCTCAGCAGAAACAAGGAGTCACACAGCTGGGAGCTGCAAGCTTTGCTGAGTCAGGATGCAAAAATTTGATAGGAATTAAAAAGTGTGGAATTTGATAGGAATTAAAATTTGATAGGCATTAAAAGTGTGCATAGAACTTGAGTTATAATGTAGATAAGGCTAGCAAAATGGTAATTGTAGGCACTAATGAAGGTTAGTAATTTTACTCAATAACTGGGACAAGATCCCGAAACCCAGAAAGGCTGCATACGTTTAACAGAGGTTGTTTCCAGCATGAAATTACAAACAAGTTTTTTTGTTCTTTTATTTTAGTAGAATTTGCAAGCTAATATGTTATTCTACAAACTCTGAGAGCCTGACAACCAGAGCTTACTAAGCATGTCACAGTGATTAATAATTTAATGCAGAATGTTTTGCAAGACAGTTTTATGCAGACTTCCCAGGGGACAAATATTTCAGCTTATAGGCTGAAATCCCTGATGGATTTTGCATGATTGTTGTTGCTATCTCTTGGGTTAAGATGAAATTACTGTGTTTCAATGTTTTCTACTTAAAATTTATAGGAAATTTTATCTAGTTTTGCTTAAATCATGAAACTCTCTGAGCTCAAGTCACTGAGA
Organism: Anthoscopus minutus; assembly: GCA_013399455.1. NCBI lineage: Eukaryota > Metazoa > Chordata > Aves > Passeriformes > Paridae > Anthoscopus > Anthoscopus minutus. The sequence goes on from VWYI01048026.1 coordinate 23,921, forward strand.
TAGCCACTGAATGGGTGCTCTGTTGTAACTTTCAGATCCAAGTCCCACTGGATACATTTGATGAATTGATAACAGCATCCAAAGGACTTGGACTGTCACTAGCCTTGTCACTTATCCAGGTGATGACAATGAAATTAAGGGTAAAAATGGGCTAATGGAAATGGATATTCATGACTCATTAGTGATATTGGTAGCAATGCTGGTTCTTTGTTTTATTTGTTAATTCATTAATTTTATGCTAATTAATTTGGAATTAAAAGCTTAAAATATTTGTATTTGCTTTCTGACAAGTTTCAATCTCAGTTTTTGGCAACTTTGTTCTATGCCATATTTTTTTATTCAATATGATTTTTAAAGTTCAGATTATTTGAGATATAAAAAATGCTTCATTTCTAACTTTTTTTATAAAAACATTTTAGTTTTGCTTATCTTGTTTCTCATATGTGACACATTAAAGTTTTTCCATGTACAGTCATTAGTGCCCAGTGTTTATTTCTGAAGGTACTTTTATATTCCACTAGATGGTAGTGCAGACCCTATTCTCAGAATCCTTTTTTGCTGCTTGTGCACTTTGTTTCTTGTACAATAAGGAAGTGGTTTGGATGAGAGCATGTTGGGAATGCAGCCTCAAGTCACCCTGGCTTAAAAGCAGTGAACAAGGCTGTGGTCCTCACCATGCTCTGCTCTCCCCCTTTCCTCTGAGGCACTGGAGATCCTAAAAGAACTGAGTTTCATAATGGGGGATTCAATTTACCAAAATGGTTTTGTAGAGATATTTAGTCATGAGGAACAGAGAAGTTTAAAAATGGTCCATGATGTCAGGAAACATAAAACTTCTGGAAGATTGAAGTTCTCAGTTCACAAGAAATTCTGCATACTTCTGTCAGCAATTCACCTTAGGTGTTTCATGCCTTAGATACCAAATTAGATTTGATTCTAGAACTCCCTTGAGTTGCTGACACAACTTTAATGAGATTAAGTGCAAAAAGTTGAAATTAATCAGAAACAGGCAGAAGTGAAATTAAAATTTAGGACATGGAAAACGGCCTTAACCAGCACATCTGAAACATCCCTATGCTTTAAGTATTTATTGTTGATTCAAGCATGTGGCTGGAAAGTTGGGATAGTTAATGCTGAAATCCATCACGGAGCAGTACAATAAACAGGGGTAAAGGGAAGACAGATAAAATTCCACTACAAAAAAATAAGTTAAGAATCAATTTTCCTTTCTTTAAGGACATGATCAGAAAGTTTGCTAAAACACAGGTCTTGTGATGATAAAACTGGTGCCCAGAACAGGAATAAATGACAAATATGTCTAAACTTAGTGGATATGGAAGCCCTCACGGGTGCCTGGCTGCCCATTTCCCCCCAGGCTGACACTACACTACTGCCAGTTTTGCACGAAGGCAGCAGGACATGCAGTCTGTAAAAAACCCCAGTGGGCTTTGGTCAGGCTCCTGGTCTGGATCAGGGGCATGGGGAACACCCTTGCTGACAAAGGAACACAGCTATGAGAGACAAGTGAATGCTGGAATAATGTCCAAGCAATGTAAAGCAGTTTGTTGTGCCTTTGTGTGTGTTTATAGATGTATAAACTAATATGGATGAACAAATCATGTCCATTCTGATATCTGTACATATTTTCATGTTTTGTAGTAGACAGATGGAAGAGAGATGGTGTTATATCTAAATAATGCATATCTATAACAACGAAACCTCTAAGCACACTTGTAAAATTAATAATAACAGTGATTTTGTACCTTAGAAGCAATTTTTCTCTTAAAGACTAAAATAGAATGAGAGCTGCAAGGAGACAGGACACATAAGAGCAGTAAATCTTAATCAGAATGTAATTTAATAGGGTTAAAGTAATACAGACATGGCATTTGTAATTGGAGTGGTTTATATCTGAAATTAACTGACAAACTAGTATTATAAATTTACTGAATGACACATAACATTCTGAAATATGACAATGACTTTATACTAGAAAATGTTTGCTTTAGTTGTAATGAAAAATTACACTCCCTTTTTTTTACAGTGTGATGGATTCAGCTATGCAAATACTGGTATTGTAATTTCTTATTTCAGAAATCTTTCCATTTTCATGGTACCAATAGCGAGCAGAGAAAAATTACAGCGACTGGTAGCACTGCTTATAAGGAACAAAGATAACAGTAAGGGCATAATAATACAGCAAATAAAAATTATAGGACTACGTAACAGTTTGGCTTGGAAGACACCACAAACATTTCAATACCCCTGCCATGGGCAGAGATGCCTTCCACTAGACCAGTCTGCTCAAAGCCCCAACCAACCTTGCCTTGAACACTTCCAGGGATGGGACAGCTTCTCTGAACAATCTGTGCCAGTGCCTCACCACCCTCTCAATAAAGAATTTCTTCTCAGTATTGACTATAAACCTGCCCTCTGTTAGTTTAAAACCATTCCCCCTTGACCTGTCTCTCTCTGCTCTTAGAAGAATTCCCTCTCCTCACTTGTAAACCCTTCAGGCACTAAAAGGTGCTCTAAAGTTTCTCTAGAGCCTTCAGTTCTCCAGGCTGAGCACCCCCAGCTCTGTCGGCCCGTCTCCATGGAAGAGGTGCTCTAGCCCTCTTCATGATATAATAACTAAGTATTTTGTCATAAAGCATCATAACAAAGCAAAGAAAACGAAGTTGCTGTGTTTTCCCAGCTTAAATGGAACTGGGTGTGGATCCCAGAGACGCCGGCAGTAGCGGGGAGCTCCCGCCGGGCGGCAGTTCAGGACTTCGGTACCGTCGGCAGCGACTCCAGGGAGTGGCTCTCCCGAACAGCTTTTGCAGTCCCTCTGCGCATTTTATTTCCTTATTTTCGTGTGAGTTAACAAGGATAAATTTTTTTTTCTTCTGCAGTGATTTTTTTTTCCACTTAATCTCTTAAACTCTAAAATTGATTCATGTTAATATTAATAATTTAAGGGAAATAAGCCTTTTCACGGTCTAATCACACCAGCATTGAGAAGTGACAGTTGCCTCTGAATAAAGGATGGCATGATTGGCAGGATTACCTTCAGGCAAGGGGAGATCTGGAGAAGTGGAATAGTGTGAAACTTCATCTCTTTCTCATGCTGTTCGGATTATTTATCAAAGTATGTGAAGATCAAAAAAAAAATCAAGGGAAATGCATGCATGTAAATTATTAACAGTCTGCCTCAGAGGATGAGCAGATTTTGTTCATACTGCATTAACTATAACAAATTTTATTACATATTCAAAGAAAAAGAAATAAGAGTTACAGCTCAAACATGGTAGTAAATAATGAGTGAAATAATCTCATAAGAAACTATTATCTACAAAATAACATTGTAAATATAAGAAAATATTGTCAAGAAAGCATCTGACGTTCAGGGAAGTACTTGTTTATTTTTTATTTATACTGTTGACTCTTAGAGGTTGAAATAGGATGCTTGCTCTAGCCCAAACAACAATATACTGGTATGAGCCATCTGTAACCAAGATCTCTAATGCAGGCCACCAACAAGAATAAAGACTGGTTCATGAAGCAGTAGCACAAAAGCAAATCTTTATTTGCTGTTGCTCAGCAACCATGTGCGAAAGGCCCATTTTTCATTTTTGCCATAACTTGACAGGAAAATGATAATAAATATTAGATTATTATCACAGGGTATAGATTATTTTGAACAGATGAACAGATATGTCAAAGAGAGGCATATAATTTTGTACTCTTGAAAGGGAGAATATTAGAGAAACTGAAAATAGAGTTGTAGGCTTATTACTGGCTTTTGGTTCATGCACAGTTCTTGAAAAAACCTAGAAAGAATTATTCTGCCTCTCTGGTTTCTCTATGTGGTCCTTTAAAATGAATCACTTGGTGTTATTCAGCCTGTCATTATCTGTATCAACTTCTAGTTTCAATACTATGAAAAAAATCATTCTGTGGTTGCTATGCAACAGAAATTAAAAGCTAAAATATGTTTTAGTTTGTTTGGTAAATGGATACGTGCCCAACTAAATAAACAGTAACCAGGTGACTAATGTAGCATCTAATTAAAAGACTAATCAAGGTATTAATTAAATATTCAGTCTATGTGAATAATGATAAATAAATCAATCACCTTGTATCTAAAATGGCAAAGATTTTTAATATATGCTGAAAATTTTTAATATACGCAGACTTTAGCACAATGTATAAATGTCAGGTGTTACACTTCTTTATTTGTTTTTACAATTTTACAGGTATGCTGACTGCTCATGCAACTTACTCCAAGCAAATTGTTTCACAGGCTCCTTGCACTTAGCTGAATACCTAACTTGGGAAATAAAGTCAGGTCCACAGCATCTGAAACAAGCTGGACTCTTATATCAAATAAATGTGTTTGAAAATGTGAAAAATCTCAATTTTTAATAGAAACTAAAACTGTGAGGAGCGGGGTCATTAGGGAAGATTCTATGTTAAAAAATAAAACACTAGAAGATGTACATGCTACTTTTAAAGGAGTGAATTTTTACATTTAATACTAAATAAAATCTGAATTACATAATATTTTTTAAAACTACAGTCCTGAAAAGTCCAACCAGATATGAGAACTTCTACAGAAATTGTAGTTGGTTTTCTGTTCATTTGCACAGTAAACCAGCACATGCTGTACTGCTTCTACAGACTGAGAGTAAATTACTTCAGTTATGCACCTCTCTCTTCTGAACAGCCAGCACTGAGAAATGCTACTGAAAATGCCAAATGGAAAGATATAAATTAAGCCCTTAACAAGACACTTTGACTGGTTTTGGTTTGCAGAAGAGCTCAAACAAATGGAATGGGGAACATAACAGAATTCAAGATCTGATCCTATTTCCAAACACTGCAAAGAAGAAACAAAAGACATAATTTCCTGATATATTAAAAAAAATTCCTTACTTATTAAACTCTATCATCTGCCTTACATAGTCTTCTATACAGTCAGGCATATAGGCTGTTTAACTCTTGATTGCTTCGGATGAAGAATGCAAAGTACTCATATTGTTCACCAGGACTGTGAGTAAAAGCCTAGCTGTCAGCAACAGCATCAATAACATTACTGGAGAAAAAAGCTACCAGTGAAATCAAACGTGTGATGTTATAAAAGGCAATGTAGTATCAGCTTTCACATTTATGTATTAGCTTTTGCATGTTATTAACCACAAAGATGTTGATATTGTACAATTTATATTTTCTTTTAACTGATTTTTAGTATAGTATAATCTATGAGTTTATATATGCACCACATAGTTTATATAAATAGTAAATAGTAATTTGATACATTTATTATGTCTTTGGTTCTAGCATAATATTAATATAAAGACTATGTGATGTTAAAATGCTTTATGTAACTAAGAGACTAGTGTAAGATAATTAAGTAGTTTGTCGCATTTGTAGACTATCTGAGTGATAACAGTGACAAAAACCAGAATCCAATTTACTGACTCCTCGTTATCAGTGTAAAAACAACAGGATAGAACCACGAGAAGAAATAAAATATATTCGTTTAATCTACAAGGTGGCATGAAGACGAGTCAAAGGGTAAAACCAAGCAAAGGAACATCTAAACTCAAAGGAATGTTTGAATATGTATAAACTCTTCTAAATATGTATGTACTTCCAAATATGTATGTATGTATGTTATAACCTGTAACGTAAAAGTATATAAAAACCATTGTTTTAAGCTAAGGGTGTGCTTTTGGCAGATAGCTAAGCACTCCATCCCTAGATTTTGTCCCTTTTATCCCTTATTAAACTTTTAAAAATTTTAAGGAGTGAACTTTGTTTATCACAGCGATGTTTTAAAAAAAACAGTTATGTCCACGTTACCAGAGATCCATGAAAGAAGGAATACTGTTTCTTAAACATGAACATGAATTTAACTGAGCATGTCTTACCCCTATTTGGAAGCACTGACACTGACGGTAGGTAAAGGGAGCAGTGAGCGGGGCGATAGGTTTGAACCACGGCAGCTGCCTCTCGGTAACTGGTGGGATGTTTCCCCCGGGACAAGCCGTGTCTCCAGCCAGCCTGTGTCAGACAGCAGCGGAGGAAGGAGCCTTTCAGTGCGGCCGAAGCTGCCGGGAGCGGCGCAGCCCCGCTGCCCGCGGGGCGCTGCCGGGGCCGTGCCGGGGGCTGCGGGCACAGGCGCTGCCGGCGCTGCTCAGCGATGGAGCCGGGGAAGGGGCTGGGGCACAAATGCTGCGAGCAGCGGCTGGGGAAGCGGGGGGGCTCAGCCTCAAGGAGGCTCAGGAGGGACCTTATCGCTCTCTACGGCTCTCTGAGAGGAGCATGTAGCCAGGTGGGGGTCGGGTTCTCCTCCCAAGTATCCAGCAACAGGACAACAGGACACAGTCTCAAGCTGCGCCAGACGAGGTTCAGATCGAACATTAGGAGAAATTTCTTCACAGAAATGGGCTGACCAGGGCGGTGGTGAAGTCACGGTCCCTGGAGGTGCTCAGGCAAGACTCAGTCCCATGGTCTAGCTGACCTGGTGATGTTCGGTCACAGGTTGGACTCGATCACCTCGGAAGCCTTTTCCATCCTAGCTGACTCTGGATTCCAGAGTTTTGAATACAAAATTCGTCCCCGTAGCGCTTCCCGAGCCGCCTTTCCCCCGCCCCTCCCTCAGCGGCGCCGTGCGCGGGAAGGGGCGGGGACGGCGGCCGAGTTCTCGCGAGACGAGACGGGAGTTCCGCGGCGCGCGCTAAACGTCAGCCGCGGGAGGATTCGAAAAGTGGCGGGTGAGGCAGGGACCGGGCGGGGTGCTGGGGCTGTCCCGGGCTGTCCCAGGTGTCCCGGGCTGTCCCAGGTGTCCCCTCCGAGCAGCACCCGGGGCCGGTGTCTGCTACGGCGGTGCTGCCGTGCGCGGCGGGCTCCTCTACGCGCGTGTCCGCCGGCTTCGTTCCGCTCCGCTGAGGCGGCGCCGCGGTGTTGGAAGCGCATCCCGCGGGTCCATGAGGGTTCGGCCGCTCTGAGGGAGCCCGAGGTAAGCGGCCCGTCCGACTTCTCGCTGCCTGCTCTGCCGGGGCCTGGCGGGAGCCCCTGGGTGACTGGACGGGGCCTAGGAGCGGCCCCCGCCCTGTTCTGTGGTCTACACTCTATGTCCTGTGCTTTACACACTATATGCTGTGTAAGTCGCTTCCCCAGCTGGAAAAGCACATCGGAAGTTACCTGGGGTGGAGGGAATGTTTACGTGAGCAGATAAGGCTCTTGGTGGCCTTTCCCGTTTCCCATGGTTTTTTACGCTTGACAGTCGAGAAAAGAAACCATTTTACTACCCCTCTATGCTTCTGACATAAATAAATACTGTTAGGAATGATGAACAGCTTAAATAGTAGGTGTGTGCTGAAGAATGCATTGTGCTTTTTAAAAATCAAAATATCCATAAAAACTTTACTCTAGATTAAGACTTATTTACTAAAAAACCCCAATCCAAACAAACTAAAAACAACGATGACAAAAAAACCACCTCAAAACCCCTCAAAAACAAGACAACAAAAAACCTAAAAAGAAAGCAAGCCCTTCAGCCAGTTGTGAATCTAAATGCTGATTCAGATAACTAAAATATATATGTAGTACATGTATAACTAGTGTAATATATGGCATACATATATATAAATGCTATGTATATGACTATAACTGAGACCAAAATGATTTTGTTTTGATATATAGTACCTTCTCTAATGTTATGTTTTGTTTATAAAGTAGGGAACACCAATTCCAGGATGAAACGTGAAGCGTTTTTGCAAGTTGTGTCTAAAGAGTCAGTTGAAGACTTCCTGCATTATACTCAGAGTTCTGTAAGTGAGCCAGTGTGTGGATATATACATATCACTTCTGGAACCAGAAGTCTTTTACAGGAGCAGAAATTGTGTAATAAAGGGACAGAATCTATTTGTCTGGTACTTGCAGATGTGTGGGAATAATTGCCATTGAAATTAAGTTCAAATGGCACTTGAAGGAACATGGGCTGAAAAAGTTGTGGAATCTGAAATATACGTGTTTATAAACCAGCTTATTTTCTTATATTTGGTTGTTCCACATACTATTTCTTAAAAATAAATTATTAGTACTGTGGTAATTCTAAAAAAATGCAAATTTAATGTTGCTGAAGTATTACAATTTTAAATTTCAACCTGTGAAAGAGTTTATTGGTATATGATGAATGTGAGTTAATGTACAAACATAGCAGAATTGTGTTTCACTCGTATTTGTTCATTCATTTGATAGTTTGGGCTGTCCACTTGTTCTTTGGTCCATGTTTAATTTAACTTGAATTGTTCTTTCTATGACTGAATGCTTTAGAGAGAGGGTAGATTACTCTCTCTAAATGAAGTGTGGAGAGAACAGGGGGTAACAACATAACAAATCCCCTGAAATCTACTATTAAAAGCTCATTCGCACATTGTGTATATATTGCATAATAATGAGAAATAATAATTTGCATTGAGGTGTTTTCCACTCAGCTTCAATCCGTCTGGTGTAAAGATATACCTGAGTTCTTCTAAGCATCTTTTGCTTGCTGCCATAAATGGTCTTGTCAAGTTAGTTTCTTAAGCTTTCTAATGGGTATTTTCCTAGAAGTACCTGTATCAGGGTAAAGGGGATCAGTTGACCTTTATGTGCACAGAGGCATGAACTGATTTAATGTAGCAACTATACTAAACCCACAATCATGTTCTGTATACTAAGCTTACAAAGTTTGTCTCCCAAATATCCTTGAAACTTTCACCAAGAAATCTGTGATTTCTTTCATTTGTGTGCCTGTATGTAGTTATAGATGACAACTTTTATTATGAGATTGCCTCTGCTTAAAGTCTCCTTCCCATTTTTCCATAAATCTAAACATTTCAGCAAAAAAATATTCACTATAGTTTTCACTTGCAGTGTTTCCTTTTCAATTGATTTGATTGTGTCAGTTCTAGCAATTACAGTCAGTAATTTATTTTAATGTGCTATGGGCTACTTGGATTAAAAAAATAGGGGGTTTTTTTCATCCTTTTATTTTTCACAAATAAAAGAGTTATCTTCACAAGAGTTCTCTTGCAACAGTTTTCAGCTGTTGCCAATATCCCTGGAAACTTTGTCACCAGCTACAATGAGCATGTTGATAAAATTATCTTCATACATTTATGGCATAAGGGAATGCAAACATCCACATTGTTATAAGTGGATATTTAAAATTGGGTCCCGAAAATAATAGGCAAGGGACGAGGCCAATAAAATTAATTTATTTAATTAGCAAGCAATAGAGACAAAGTACAACGTGTTGGACAGCCAATGGGGCCAGAGCTCCCAAACGTTGGTCTGCGCTCATTTCTCATCAGGCACAGCTTTTTATACTTTTTGTCTTCTGAAGATCTCTGGTTGGTGGTTGTAGGGGGATTCTCCACTTCCCCCCCTTCTTGGTTGTTGTTCTGGGGAGAGTCTCTGTTTTTTGTTAGTTTTATCTTTTGCGGTAACTCCTTTTAATTTCATGGTCGCTTTCTTCTCGCAGAGAGCTTGTTTAGATGTTCCCATCTTGTTGCTAGAATTTAGGGTTTTTGATCTTCATAACCTTCCTAACAAATCTTTTCTCTCCCTTCCTGGCTTTGGCTTGGAGATTGATAAGCTGCATTCTGATGTTAATAGCTCACAGTCTGGGTTTTCTCTTTGTTTTTATCCAGGGCTCAGTTTCGATTTCCCGAAACTTTTGTAATTTCTTTTTTCTCTTTTGCTTAGGAAATATTTGGGAAGGGGTTTATGTACCCTTCACGTGACCCCACATTTCTGTATTGCAATTAAAACAGGTAGACAAATGCTAATACACACTAACAACTAAAACAAATTCTAATACACACTGAACAAACTAATGATAGACGGAGTCTGTTACAACATGACTTTTTGACTGCCCAAGAGACTGGAGTTATTTTATTCATTTCCTTTTGAAACCTTCAGCGATGGAGGATGTGTGACCATGTCTTGTCTTAGTATGATGATCCTCCTTTTTGGATCTCCTTTGAAAAATTCTTGGTTTTTTTTGTGGAGAAGGCTGTGGTTAAATAAATGGTCATTCACTCCTTTCCTTAGTTTTTGTACTATATTTCTACTTAGCTGCTGCTCTGGCCTTAGAATTTGCCTTTTAAACTCTCTTGAGAGTTCTGTTTTTAGCATTACTACTTCTTTCCATGTCTGTTTTCTACACATGCCCCAACACCCCTTTTCCTTCTCCCTTGAATTTTTTCTTTTCTGTGCTCTCAATGTTTAGATTCATCAGTGTCTTCTAAAATTCCACAGCTTTGCTAATTTTCCTTCAAGATTTCTTGTGGGCTTTTCATTTTTCCCTTTGTAGTATTTTAAAAATGTCCTAATGTGGTGCTATTCATAGAGATCTTCAACAGGTGCCATTAATTTTTTTCACTAAATTCCATTCCAATTCAAGAAAGTACATCATTTCTTAGACAGAAATACAGGAATCACAGATATGATTATCATTTACTGTCATCCTTTTCCATCATAGATTTTGGAATAATTCTATCTCATATCATCCCAAATTAAAATCAAAAAGCTCTCATTTTATTATGAATTCATTCTTTCTGTTCAAAACAGTACAATCTTAATATCCTGTCTTCTGGATTTATTTGAAGCACAGGGCTGCAGAACTCCCTATGAGGCCTTTGGTTTATTGTATTTGTTCTCAGTTGTAGAATAGAATAGAAATTCTCTTATAAATATGTAACAGGATGTTTCTTTTCATACCCATCTGGGAACTTTCTAATATTTATTGCTGCTTCTTTCATTCTTTTCTGGTTTTACCTTCAACTTTTTCTTTTTGATGCCTTGCAGCGTATCTGCAAACTGAAAATATATTTATTTCAAGATCGTGGGTCTTCTCTCTTTCCTCTGAAGTGTTTTTGACCCAGTAAACCTTCACTTCAGTATTGCAAATTGCATCTCAGAAATTATCTGGTTTTTCTATTGGTTATGCCTGGTTTTCCTTCTCATCTTCTCTCTTCATAATCCCTTTCCTAGCAGGCTGCCTATCCTTCTTTGATGCTAACAGACTCCTTGTGCCTCTGAGGTAAATTCTTCGAGCAAAGTTCTTACTAGGAAATAGTTCAGATCAGCCGCGTGGTGCAGTCTCTGCTGGAGGCTGATGGTGGCTTCCCTGTCAGCAGGGCTTCAGCAGGAGGTGTGGGGTCAGCTCAGGAGCTGGGTTTGATGTGGGCCTTTAAAAGTGCAGTGTGCAGACCTCTGATGTGTGCAGATCATATCCCAAATTAGTCTTGTACCTATGGCTCTACTGACTGCTAGGTTTCCAGTCCTTGCCTAAGGATTTTCTTTCAACAGCCATCATCAATCAATATTTAAGAGAGCAAAGACATAGTCAGGAACTTAAATTCTGTTCAGTTTTGAGCTTCTTAGCTAAAGGTATGGAATAGTCTTCATTGCTATCATGGGCTAAATACTTTTGTCTTAAAAGCAGCACTCTTGCTTCATGATAAAGAGTTAACTAGGAGGAATTTCTTATGCTATTTTTAAAAAAATATAACTTCTAAAAGGTATTTTTATCTCTATAACTGCAGAGGAACATATGTTAATCAATAATGTAAAAACACACATTATATGTAGAAAATATGATGATGAAATATAAGCCACTTCAGTGATGCAAGACTGTGTGGTATCTTCTGACCATTTGTAGAAAAATACATCTGATCATTTTGACTTGAATGAGCTACTTCAAGAATTGCCAAGAAAGCAAAAAGAAGTGCTATGGCAGAGACTGACACAGCTATTGACAGAGAGCTTGATGGAGAACCCTGTGGAAACATGGAACAGGGCTGGAGATAAAGATGATAATGACATGGAAGTTGATATTGTTCCAGGCATGGTAAGAATCTTGTAAAATGAAAATATGATGAGTGTTTCATGTTTTTTGGGAAATAAAATGGAATATTTCCATAACATCTGAAAACATGCAAGGGTTATCAAATAAGATCAGCTTCAAATATCACCTTCCTGCTCATATTTTAAATTACTTAATGTATGCTTCAGTTAAGCCACAGTTATGTTTGGTCTATACTGTAAAAGACTAGATATACTGATAATTTTAATTATGAAAAATTTGACTTAGTTTTCTCAGTAGAGTTATATGGACTTTTTCTGTGTCTTATTTGAGTAAACAAATGTTAATGTTGCAGATGTTAATTTTAAATAGCTGGCATATAGTATAAGAAATTCACTAACTGATTTGTGATGTCATTTTATTTAATGAAGATCATGAAATCTAGATTTGATTGCCCCTTCCACAAATTTTAGAATATATAGAATTTTTCTGATGCAGACCCTTATATACTTACTGTCTTCTGTGTTGTAGTCTATGTAGCCTTGAGAATATTGGGGGAAAAGGTTATTTAATTTTGGGGGAAGAAAAGAAATGCAGTGGGCAAATCATTAGAGAAGCCTAGAGGCTTCTAGAAAAATCCATCATCCATTCAGAGGCCTGTAGAATAACACAACTTGGATTGAAAGTCACCAGATCTGAGTACACATTTGAGTTACACAAGACCCTGCTGGTTAGGGGCTTTCCAGCTCAGAAATGGATGTGTGTTTGAGTGGGTTTGTTACAGATGAGGACTTTAGTGCAGGAATGGATGCACATATACAGTCACAGTTACCTACTAGCTGGAACTGAAAACCCTTTTCAGACTTTGAAAAGATGTACTTCAAAAATCTATTCTTTTGCCTCTTACTTGATAGGTTTTGGGCGCTAGTATACGCCTTCTTCAAAATGGAAGCGTAATAACAATTCATCTTTTCTCTCCGTTGCCAAGGTTTATTTCTTGTTTGAATTATTTTCTGAGTCCAAAACAAACTGCAGAAGCATTTCCTCAGCATTGCTTTCTTTCAGAAACAAACTGTAGCAGTGATCCAAGGAGTGGCAGCTGTCATTACTGCTTCCATACCTGCAGTGGATGAAAATGTAAACTACAAAGCTCTTGTAGAATGTGTTTTTATACTCAACGGTGAGTACTTCTCTGTACACCATGCAGCATTTTACAGAGGCTGTTTGGTCTGACTGAAATCCAACTGGTCTATGAAACAGAAATCACAGAAGAAAAGTTAGTACTGGTTTGAGTTCATATCTATGAGACAGAATTAAGGCAGTGTTTACATAAAAATCAGCTGCACAGTTTAGAAGTTGGAATGTAATTAGTTTTCTTTCTTTCAGCTATTCACCCAGTGGAAGGTAACTTTGATTATCCTGTGACTTATATTACTTTTAAGGGAAACTCAATATTCAATGTTACTGATCCAAAAACTTGGGCCAAACCTTGGAGTTGCCTAAATGCTGCAGTGAGCATAAGCCCTGAGGATGTGTAAATGTGGCAGGAGCTAGCTGACACTGTGAGGTGTAGTTAGGGTGCTAACAGACTGCTGTCTTACAGGAATGACTTGGTTCATTGCAGTAAATAATTCTTTCATTACTCTTGTAGGTATTCTTCCTGCAGTACCTACACCTGAAAAAGTCCTGCAGGACACTATCCAATGTGTGTGTCAAATGTGGTGGGAGAAGGGACTGGAAGGGAAGGAGCAGCTGGGGAAGACTCTGTTTCTCATTCTGCTGAGAAAAAGCCTGAATAAAGCTTCTACGGTATGCTGAGGCTATATTGACTTTCAGGTTATTGAATATTTCAAGAAACATGATCCCTCCAATAAAACACTGCCTTCTCTGGAAAAAATTTAAAAGATTTCTGGCATTCCAGTTCATCACCAATTGAACTGGATTTTTCTATTTCTTTTGCATTTCTTTCCAGTCTTTTGTCCAGTCCAAGGACCAAGGTTTTTATTGCAATTAACTCTTTATGTCAACTCAGATTTTAAATACTATGTTCAGCTAAGCATAGAGACAGCGTTTGTGGGAAGCTTCATCTTCTCTTGCTCTTTATCTTTCTAAAAATAATTTTTCTTACATTTTTCAAAATGTGTGAGTTACTTGAAGTATTGTGATACGCATCTTTTGCACTACCCCAGTGGATGTATCCTTAATTCTTTCCTCTGTTTTTCTCTGTTAACTGCATGTTTTGTGTGAAGTTTAAAAAGTGGAATGATGTGGTTTCAACATATTTTGCATGGAATGGCAACTTTTTTTCTGTACTTGAACATGTCTTCATTTGTTGGAAGTCAGAATTTATGCAGTTACATACATTTTTTTCCCAGTAATGAGATTAAATGAATGCTCGTAATTTCACAATCTGTAACAATGCATTTCAAGTTCATTATTTAAAATCCTTTCAATGCTGCTTTGCATTAAAGCCATGCCTACTCCTCTCTAATGTGGGCTTTTTCTTTCCTGTCAGGGTGCAGATATAGTTCGTGTGTGGAATCTACATCAGACATTACTTTGTTTTGATTATGGTTCTGATGAGAGTGATGAAGTCAAAGACTTGTTGCTTCAGTGTTTTATGAGTGTAAAACACATTAAGAAAGAAGAGGTAAGCCAGTTTTTATCTTACTGTGGTTTTGTGCCAGTGAGCTTTGGTCACTTTTAATAATTTTGCAATTTGTCTTTTTTTACCACACAGTAGGTAGCAACATGAGACAAATCGACTCTGACTGCAAGCTAGAAATGGTTGATACTCTGTTTCATTTGGAAAACTTGTTTCTATTCCAGACTAAAGTGTGAAAGTTTATGTCTAAATCTTCAGTTCAATTCTTTTATCCCGAGGCAATAAGAATCAAGTGCTTTGCTTTCAGTGCATTTCCCTCAATACTTAAAATCATTCCCTGGTGTAATTATTTTTTTTTTCTTTTGTAGCAGTTTTTCTTTTATTGAAAACAAGTAACTGTAGCAAAATAATTTTCCTGTTAAATGACTCCATCTAGAAGATTGTGTTGCCATATTCTGTTTTAAAAGTAGCATAAAAAGAACCCAACTTTGCCAAAAAATGAGAATTACTTTATTTAACTACATACATTTCTCTCAGTGAACAGTTTCTTTTTGTTGTTTTTAGATTGTGCCTGTGCACCAGAATAGTGGTGTTCAAGCCTTTTTTCTGGTTAGATGACCAGACCACTTGACTGTGTCTTGGTTTGAAAAGACAGGTGTCTGCTAAGGAAGTCAGGAGCCTTTCTTAAAATGAAAAATATAAACTCCCTCTTTCTGAATTATTATAATTTTAAAATGAAAGGGTTTTTTAGGCAAAGATATGGGAGCAGGAATAATATTTTTTATTAGTATGTGTAAATAAAGAAACCAAATAATTTAACAGGAAAATTAAAATAAAATGCAGTAGTACAAAACCACTGATAGAGTCAGAATATAACTTGACACTCTGGTCAGGGTGTTGGTAGCAGTTTGATTAAGTAGTGGCTTATAGTTTTTCTGGAGTGACAGTCATGGTTCTGTTGAAGCAGTTATCCTACAGAAGGGTGTAGTTTTTTTCTGAAGGTCTAGTGGTGATGTAGAATGGTCTGGTTTTCCTTAGGGAGTTTAGTGGAAAAAGGTTCACTCCAGTGTTCCAAATCTCAGGTTATATATATATATTTATATGTGCTTGGTTCCTCCCCCTGGTGGAACATCTCACAATGGGATGATGGAATTTTATCAGTCATGCAGTGAGACTCAATGGCCCATTAACAGAAGATATCCTGCCACACCTGATTTTAACAGATGGTAATAGAATAGATACTTTTGGTTACATTTTGCATTGCAACCTACTGCAGCTCTGAAACTCTAAATCCTACCTACATGTGTAAAATAGATATATTCTGTTTCCTGTGGAATTCATAAACTTTTGTCATAAAATGAGCCCTGAGATTGCTGCATAATTGTGCCAGTAAAAGGATATGGCATTTTAACAATGGAGATAGCAAAGGAGTTTGGTGAAATGTTTGATAGAGCAGGATTTGGATACCTGCCACGAAGTTGGTGGTGTTTTTGTTACTTACATATCATATTTTAAGCTATCTTAGTTTTGACTAAAATTATGATGTACTAAGACAATAAGAGAGGTGGGAATGGAAAAAGTAAAATGTGGGTGGAAAGAGGAAAGACTTTATTGACAGAGTTTACAATTAATTTTGTGTCCTTGGTGTATTTAATTTTAAGCAATTTTTTGTCAACTCGAAAAAGTGTGTACTTGTGTGTATTCTTTGTCACAGTAAGTAAAATGCATTAGCTGTATTTGATTCTATATATTTTTTTCTTCTATTATATTTGAATCCACTGTATTTTTTTAATATTTCATCTTCATATAGTCACAGTAAATAATTGGTAATTATATATGTAAAACACAACTGCTATCTAGGCTTCAGAAGCACATTCTTGTAGTTCTTTTTTTCTTCCATGTTGCGTGAGACTTTTACTATAATGTGTTAATTACTACACAGCTTTTCTAAAGGAAGTTTGAACCTAGAATCTTTGAGTGAAACAGCCTTCCATATAAAAGTTGTGATTTTGTTGTGGATTTTTTAATATGATGGGAAAAGAAACAGTGGTAGTCAGACTTAGTAATGAATTTTTTTCCTGGCATATTAAAACTCATCTACTTTGCTCTACAAGAATGTGCAGATTTAGCCACACTTTGCACATTTGCTTCTCTGCCCAAGATTTTCTCTTCTCTCTCCCAGGGATTTCTGGATCTTGATATTTTGTCACGTTTGCATTTTCATAGGCCTGTCTCTTTCTAGGTAGGTACAGAGAGCACCTTACTGGTCTCTCTCTGCTCTGTCATCTGATTATTATATCTGATTATAGTGGTTTAAATGCTTAATTCTGGATTCTTCACTTTCTGGCTGGAAGGACTGACTGAAAGCAGCAGCTCCCAGCTGTAGCCTAAGGGCTCAACCTTGGCCAGTGATGGGTCTGCCTTGGAGCCTGCTGCCATTGGCTCTGTCGACACAGGGAAGGCTTCTGGCAGCTTCTCACAGAGACCACCTCAGCAGGCCTCCACTTGCCATGGCAGCCCAATTCAGGAGTCACTTTACATCCTGGAGGATAACAGTTCAAAATAAAAGGAGAACCATAACCCATTCTGGAAAGATCCCAGGACAAGGTTCAGTTAAATTGTCTGAAATAAATTTAGACATCTGTGAAGAAGCATAATCAGTACAGGTCCTGGGAAGTATTTGATTGCTTAAGTGAATGAACCATGCTACATTAAATGACCTGAGTTGCCTCAGACATCCATGTGGGGCTGGCACATAAAACACTGTCATAGATCTCTGCTTTCTGGGAAACCATCTGGGTATGTAAAATTACTCTGTGTTTAGCTGTGCCATATTAACCCTTGTCAGGAGAGTCAACGGAACAATTCAGCTCCATTAAACAGTAACTGAACAGCTGATCGCGTGAATAACTCTTCAAACAATTAACATTTCAGGGACTTAAACATCCAAATTTACATGTCTCAGTTTGTGAGCAGAAATCCAGCTTCATTATATGAACTTCTAGTACTTATCCAGGATGGTAACCAACCTGGATTTTCCTAGCTGTGGTGGGTTTAGAGCTAGTCAAACTCATGAGTGCACATACTCATTTTCTTGCTGTGAGATATGATTTTAGGAGAAAGGTAAGAACAAGCTCAAACCTTAAGACTATAAAGAAAGCTTTATTAACAAAACTAAAAGAATAGAAAAAGAAAAATCAGAATGAAACTTCCAGAACACTTTCCCTCCCCTGCCCACCTTCTCTCCTTTTCCAACTGACAACATAAAAACAAAACATGGGATTTTAAATCGGTTATCACTTCTACAATAGTCTTTCCTCAGTTCTCACAGGACGAGGAATTTTCTCTCGTAACGCCGTGGAGAAATCTCCACAAGAACACAGTCTTCTTGTGGCTTTGCATCTTCACAAACAGCAGCTGCCTGGTTTAGAAAAACTTCTGCTACTGTGAAATTCCTCCCATTTTCACAGCCTCCTCACAGCTGAGTGAATGGGCCGTGTCAACTTATGGAGTGTCATTTTTAAGGATGAGCTGTTCAAAGGAAAGGCTCTCTTCACTGATTTCTACAATTATCTTCATCTCTGAGAACAGAGGTCTTTTTCTTTGTGAGATACAGAGGAGTCTTCTTCTCTTTCTTCTCTGTCTCTGCTCAAGCTCTTCAGAGCATCACTCTTCAACATCTGCTGCCCCCGCTCAGGTCCATGTTTGAACTCTCCATTCCCCCATACTTTTTTCTCTCATGAATTAATGGAAATACTGTAGTTTACTATAGTCCGTCTCCATGGCATTACCAAAGGAGCTTTCAGTCCCAATACTAGGACAACTCCTCATTCTCCTTCCATCTGAAACTGAAGCTCTTTCTTTAACTGACCCTGGTGTCTTCATGTTGTCACTCTGTGCTTTTTTCTCACCCAAGGGAAGAATTATGGCCTGCAGGTCTCATCTGTGCACTGGCAGGGTTAACATTTCACCCAGGCCAGCAGGTGCTGGTGGGCAGTGGCAGAATCAGGCACGGTGATGGATTTCAGTTGTGCTGGGCTCCTCTCTCCCTCCCTGCCCAGCAGCCGCTGGCTGGGCCGTGGTGGAGGAGTGTCCTGGCCTGGCCCAGAGCCCCGGGGGGATCCCGGCTTGGCCCGGGCCGGGGAGGGCCGGGGGCAGGGCCTGGTGTTACCGAGATCTCAGCAGCTGGGACCTGGCCCAGCTCTGGCTGGAGGGGCTCCCTGGCCTCCCATCCCCGCCCGGGAGCCGCTGGGGTCGGCTCTGGCCTGGCCAGGCCCCACGAGCTGTGGCTGAGCAGGGCCGGCCCCACAGAGCTCCCGATACCTTCTGGAGCAGGAAGCCAAAGAGGCTTTTGGAACTGCCTGGGTTTTAAAATGTGGTGTTCACAGAAGCAGACCCAGCTTCTCAATAGTTTATAAAGCTGTCAGTTCTCAGAACTAGACAGCCACTGGCCTTGCTAGACACAGAGGAATCTCCCAGGAGCGTCTCTCAGGAAAAACATTTCTGTGAGTAGTTTTCTTCCTTCTTCCTAAATATCAACCAATATCAAACCAACACACTAGCACTGCTGACAGGTGATTCAAAGTGTTCAAAACATTATCCTGTTGCTATGAAGCCATTGTACTTCAGTTGCAAGTCTTTTGTTTGGGATTTATGTGCTGTGGGAGTTCAGTTGCAGTGATAACACACCTCACGTGTGTTCTCTAGTTTCCCTTCCTGGCTCATTTACTAATGATAGATTTCTTGTAGCATTGAGAAACCAACCAACACTCCCCCAGTATCTCTGCTGGACCTTTTGGTTTTTTTTTTGCATCGTGTATTGCTTCTAAAATGCTTGTAGTAATACCAAATATCAACATGATGTATGAATTGCTTTGAGATGAAACTGAGCTTCTGTATTTCAGGCCTAATACTCCCTTTAATGCCTGAAGACTTGTCCTACAGTTCCTAAGAAAAGTAATCCTAGTTTTTTTAGAGTACATATCCCAGAGCGCAGCACCACAGCAGCTTAAGCTGCTATAACTCCAGGTTGCAATGATCCTGTGTTGCCATGGGCTAGCATTCCTCTTCCTTTCCACAGTGTAATGTTCAAGCAGCAATGTCATGGGTTGATTGAAGGAAGGAGCTGTTTTCGCCTAGTAAGATTATTTTTCAGACAGATTAACTGTCTGGAATGGTTCATCATATACAAGACTGAAGGAAGGGAAGGGTCAGGAATGCAGTGTATCAGTTCTAAATCAGATTAAACAAATAGAGAACTGCACATTTATACCTCATCACAAGATCAGGGAATTCAGTGTTTTGCCATCTCAGGCTGTGCTATTCAACACAGAATAATATTTCTCAGAGGCTAATCATCAGCCTGCATTAGTGGAGTGATCCTCTGAATTTATATCTCTGTGATTTATGAAAACGTTCTTGTTCAGATGTGGTTTCCAGTCAAACAACTGCAGTGCATGTTAACTGTGTTTTAGAGGTGTTCTGTTGTACTCTTTCCTTGCTAACATTCTCTGTGTGTATAAAACAAAGTCAGGTGCTCTGTGTACCCAGGCACAGCAGCACCCAACACTCTGATACCGCAGTAATCCCAAAGATGACAAGTTCACAGTCATATTCACTTATCACCATGTTATGTCTCACCATAATGAGAATATTGATACCAATAATTATTTCAGATCAATTAATTACAAGGAGCAGATTAAGTTAGAGACATGTAATAATGTAATATACAGGCTAATTTACAGGAGCAGCTTCAATCTTTTGAAAGCTAAGGCTAAAAAGAATTGCCTATTTTTTGGCTTTTTATCATCTCTCTTGCTGCTGGGGTTGTAGAAGATGAGTTTGTCCTCATATTTGTGTTGTTGAGGAAAGAACTCAGAGTCAAAACTCCCTTGACCTTTTGTTTTGTCAGGGATGTTGATGTGTGACAGGCCAAGTGTGACCCTTGTATATTTGTATTAGGCCACCAAAATTGGAGGTAGAGACAACTGACAGGAAGGATTCCATCAGACCTGTAGACAAGAATCTTGACATTGTATTTAGCCTTTAGGTCTTGATTTGTACGAGCTTCTGAGTTGCTTCTTCACCCAAAGGCATTTCAGCTATCAGTTGCACTACAGGGCAGTTTCTGACTGTGTTTCCATCTCCCACCCCTACTCTGAAATTCCAGCTCCAGGTGTGACTGGCATTCTGTTTTCTCTGTTTGGTCTTAGGTGTGAACACAACTCTTGGTCCAGCTCTCAGTGGAATTGCCTCTGAACCTCTGCTCATTGTTCAGTGACCCTTTTGCACTTCTGCCAATGTGCTCTTTACTACTGCACTTCCTTTATTAATATTACTAATTTATTTTTGGCTAGAAAGGTGACAGATACAGGACCCTTACAACTGGCTGAGTCACCCTTATGTGTGATCAAACATTTTGAAGCCTTACCTTGATCTGTAAGCTAAGTCAGAGTGAAACTGCCTGTACAGATACTGTATAAGGCTCCAATTCCTTGGGCAGATCTTGCTGATTCTGGAAGAGCATTGCCTTATTTCCTTCATCCACAGCATTCCACTGCCTTTTATTACAAGATTCTATTGCTCATCAAATTTGTCATCATTGTTCCTGACTTGTTAAAATGGAAGAAAACTAATTTGGGAAAAATAGTTCCTGTTTTCATGGATGAAAACAGCTCCAAGAGGTTTGCAATATTACCTTTCATGTGGCAAGAAGAAAGGAATTGTCCTTGCTGATCAGAAGATTTAATTTCCTCAGTGGCCCAGCTGTTCTCTGTGACTTTGTTAAAAATGTTTCTGTCTAGTGGTGGTAGAGTTGTCGTGGTGTTTTATTTATGCCTTCACCATCATTCCAGTGTCATCCTGGGATGATATTGCACTTGGCAGAGCTTGGTGATCCAGCCTTGATGAGGATTGCACAGTCTGTTAGCCTCTGGAATGCTGCTTGAAGGCACACCAAAACAGAAAGGACATTGAAAGACTGAAGGCAGATATGTGATCCATGTGTTCATTTGTACTGTGTTTTATCTACTATATGAATAAAAGTAGTGCTTGAATTCTGTTTAATAATTAAGAATATTAAATAGTTTTTTCCATTTCATCTATGCATTTTAAAATTAAAGATGTAATTTCCTTTGTACTTACTGGTTTTTAAGGTAGCTCTTAAATTGGGTATTCTTCTGAGCTTTGAGTTCCCTTTGTTTTTTCCTCTTTTCCCCTCCCCACAGGGAAGAAGACTCTTGAGTTTTTTGTTCAGCTGGAATGTAAACTTCATTAAAATGATACATGGAACTGTTAAAAACCAATTACAGTTCTTTCCAAGGTATGCATCCCAGTTAGAGTACTTAATTAGTAAGAGCTTGTCTAAAATCTTGTTTGTCTCACTCTAAAAATACATAGTGTATTGAAAAAATATATCAGTATCCAGAAACCCAGAAATCTTCTGAATAGAACTGCTATATTGTTTCAGCAACTTCATTTAACAGTAGCTCTGACATGCCTGGGTGTACAGTTATAGGAGTAGTAAATGTTTATTTGCCATTAGCTAAAGCAAATGACTGATAGAAATTGAACAGCATTATTTGCAGTGCTCATGTGAGGGTTTCAGGTCCGTTTCTCCTTTTCGTAGGGTGTTTCTATTTTTTCCTATGAGCAATCTCTAATTTAATTTTTTAGGTTCCTATATAAGGCGTTCTAATAAGAAGTGACTTACAGGGTGAATCATAGCCTGAGAACTGGGCTGATGGATGAAAAATATGGAGATTTTTTTCCTTTGATTATTCAGTGAAATATTGCAGAAGTAATTCTGTGTATTAAAATCAGAGGCTTTCTAATGCTTTCACGTAGAATAAGGTATTCCTGTACATGTCTGTAAATAATTCAAGGCATTCTTCATGACGTAATTGGTAAAGTTTCTCTCTGAATGTTTTGACTCTCCCACCATGAGAGATATTTCAAGTATCATGTAATAGTGCTTGGGTTCATTAATTAAGAGTTAACTTGGTAGTTAAGGGTGTAGACTTGAAAAAGAGAATTTCTTCTAAAAACCAATTTGATGCACAGAATTAAGAACAATATTGGTTCTTATACAAAACTTCATGTTCCACCTTCATGAATTGTACATAGATATGGTTAGTATGCTTTCTTGACAGTGTTTCCTGCATGTTAATACAGATCCTTGATGGAATATATTTCAGAAGTTTACTTCAGGGCCTGGAAGAAGGTGTCAGGAGAATTCATAGAGGTAACACTGTGCTTGAGATTTCATTTGGATAATTTTGAATTTCAAGGTAGGAAAGAGTCATGGCTTTCCTCCTCAGAGAGGTTTCTTTAATAAGCCTTAAAGAATTATTTCCCTAAGGAAAGGGCCTTTTCAGCATTGTCAAGGGGTAACTGTATGTCATGCTTTGAATGTTTTCCCACTGAGGTCAGCTTGGCTGCAATTAAACACCTTTAATTCTGCTGCTGAAGTATTGGTTCACACAAATATGCATGTACACAAGGTTTGTCATAAACATACCCATTAGCTGAACTACTGAAGCTTTTATTCAGTATGTGCAAGTATATATAATTGATAGTTCAAGTATTTCTCTAGTTTTTGTAGATTTCCATGGAAATGATTAAAGGCATAATTGCAGATCACAACAATGCTAGAGCAAAATTTCAGATACCAAAATATTCTTATTTACCCTGCTTTTAGCTTCTGACAAATGGATTGATTGTATATTCTGAAATTTTGAAAATCAGTTAAGGTGTACTGAGGCCCCCAGCATGTAAAAATTTGGGCCAAGCAGAAGCCAAGTAAGAAATAAGAGCAGATAGTATTTTCAGTTGTTGGTTTTAGGGAAAAATATCGTTGCTGCACAGCTACAGTACTTTTTCTTGTTTTATTGTATTAACAGGAGCATGTGTGTGTTTTTACTGTAGGTACTTGAATATAACTGCATTCAGGATTTCATGCATCATGGAATTCATCTTCCCAAAAGTTCTTCTGTTCATCCTAAAGTTAGAGAGGTAAGTTTCAGTAAAGCATGACATGATCTAGTAGCATCAAAATGAGATCAATTGCTATAAAGTGGAAAATTTCCATTTCATAGTAAAAAATGATACCAGGTGTGGCTGGAATGGAATGACTTTCCTTCATAGCAGCCTGTATGGGGCTGTGTTTGGGGTGTGCTGGTGGCACAGCAGTGTTCTGGCTGCTGCTGAGCAGTGCCTCTGTGGACTCAAGGCTTTCTCCTCCCCTCATTTTCCTTTGGGAGTGGGCTGGGCATGAGCAAGAGGTTGGGAGGTCACAGCTGAGACAGCTGACCCAAACTGTCCATAAGGATATTGCATGCCTTACAACCATCATTCCCTCAGCAAACTGAGGGAAAGTAAGTTTTGGGGAGGCAGCCACTACTGGGAGCCTGGCTGAGTATTGGTCTGCTTGGGGCAGGTGGTGAGTGGTTGCATTTACATCGCTCCTTTGGGGATTATTTTGGTCTTCTTTGCTTCATTTATTAAATTGTCCTTATCTTGACCCATGAACTTGCTTTTCTCTTCCAATTCTTCTTCCTACTGAGCAGGTAGTATATGAATGGCTGTGGGTGCTTAGCTGGTGACTAGGGCAACCCCACCACAAATGCTTAAAAAATAGTATATTCTGAGAAATACTGTTGGAACAAATTTTAGGATGAACTTGTTTATAGTTTTGCACCAGATTTGTCTTTGCTGCTCAAAAGTAGAAATAGAAGGGGATTTTCCAGAGTGCTAGAAATACTTTGTGCTGTCTGTTGTCTAAGCTTTATTTACCTATAGAATTGACCTTTCCTTAGATGATCACATGAAAAGTCATAACCTTCTTGAAGCAAACTTAGCAGATGAACCTGAAATGCAGTTTGGCTTTTTTCTTTTAATTATATGTATATATTTATTATAGGGACAAACTTTGATTCTAGTTCTGTCTGTGGCATTTAGTAATGAGCAGAACATTTGAAACAGAATGAGAAGAGCACAAGGCTTTTTAAAATATTTGTATTTGATCAATGTCCTTCCCTGTCCCATGCTTTCCCCCAAATACCCAGACTAAAGTGTGTACTGTGTGCAGTGTACAGCTTGACATCCTAGTGTACAATACTATAGTGGGTTTTTTTGTTTGTTTTGGTTTGGATTTTTTGGGGTTGGTGGTTAGGGCATTTGTTCTGTTCTATTTTCTCATAGCTATAGGATTTCCTTGTTGTGTGATTTCTGATAGATGGAACAGGCTTTTGACAGGGCATTTCACATTTTTCAGACTCTGAGATTTATGATCTTGAAAGAGGACAGTGAATAAATATGTCTTTGGGCTGCAAGTGGAGTAGGTCTTGGAATAAATTTGAACTGACCACTAGAGGGTCAGCTTCTTTTCAAATTTTATGTAATCGTGTATTCTGTTTTCCAAGAGCTTCTGGGAATTATCAGTGCTGTATTGATCAAGGCCAGAAATGTTCAGAGAATGATCTCATCTCGTTTTTTGATTAATTACCAACCTTAGAACACAGCTCAAACTGCTCAGTGTTTCAAGAGGAGGAATTCATATCAAGTTACATGATGTCCTTTTGCATATTCTCCTCTGGTCTTCCACTTTCTTTTCTGCATAATTCAGACACAAAAATAACAGGATTTTTAGCTAATTAAGCACAGTTTTGAGTCCCAAGGAGCACTGATACTTGCTTTTCATTAATGCATAGAAAATGTATTAGGTTTGTACATGTGTATTTGGATAACTCCACTTACCAGATAATTCCTTTGTTCTTAACAGAGAAAAGGCTGATGTATCTGTATTTTATAATTTCATGGCTTCATAGTATTTCTGCCAGTTACTTTTAAAATATTTTTTATAGTAACAAAAATGAGATGGTACTTTGAAATTCTCTAGCTATTGCTTTTTTCTTAGTTGTAGATATTTATATAAACTTATTGACTATAAAGTTATAAAATATTATACTTATTAATTTTAATGTTTCATTTAATTTTTATTTGTTAATCTGTTTTAATTTGACTATTTTTGAGACTTTCTAATAAGATATAGGGTCAATTAATATGTTTGGTTTTTTCATTTCCATAGTATGAAAACTCTGGTCTTACATAATTATGAAATGACACAATCCCTTACTACTTCCTGAGTGTAGAATGTTAAGATGGCTTTGGGGCCTGTTTTATTTGTTTTTCCTTAGATTCTGAGTTACTTTCATAAACAAAGTAAAGTTCGTCAAGGAGTTGAAGAAATGCTTTATAGATTGTATCAACCCATCCTCTGGAGAGCACTGAAGGTAATTATCCTTTCCAGAAAATACAACTGTCTTTCTCCAACTATTAAGTTTTGGGTCCTTTCTACATCTTCTGTTTTTATTATTTGCTTTTAAAATTAAATGGCCACAAAAACCAAAATGAATATTTAACAACACAGATGTAGCTGAGTAACTTCGCAAGTTGTAATTTGGCATAGCATGCACAATAATATTCTAATTTGTTGATAACATTTACTTGTAAAATTCACTTTTGTTTGCAGGTACCTAGAGTGCTTTTTGGGATTGCAGTTGGTATTCTTGGTGTTCTTATCTTCTCAACCTGAAAATTCTGTGTAATCTCCGTATTATCTTTTCCAAGATCTCTAGGGAATTATCAGTGTTTTATTGGTCAAAGCCTGTAATGTTCAGATGATGGTTTAGTCCCATCTGTTGATTAATTACCTGCCTTAGAATACAGCTCTAAAAACTTTTATTCTAGCTGGATTGTATGGACAGACATTCATGTTATGGATGTGCACTCAGAATGAAATTTCTTTTCATTCTTTCATGGTGTGTGTATGTCCTGTGGATTGCATGCATGGACCCACTGCAGTTTGTCTACTTAGTTACACTCTGTGATTAAGAGGAGCTAAACTTCCTTCTTTGGTGACAGCTTTTGTTTTGTCTGAAGTTATGAAATCCCTGTTTGTGAGAGTATTCACATACAGCCAAGTTAATTTCTGGTGAACATTTACAATTTCTTTTACTGGTTGGTCATACTCACCTTCTCTAGACATAAGAAAGCTATTTAAAATTCTCAAAATTGAAAGTATTTATTATTAACTCAAAAGTTGTTTACAATGGATTTTATGACAGGAAGGAGTTGAGAGCTGTCTGGTTTCAACAGAATCCTGTGGTAGAGGTGGGAATATGAACAAAGTCATTGCTAGCCCAGTATCTTGTTTGGCCTTAAAGGTTAGATCCCATCCTTTTAGAATTAATATAAAAAAGGAACCTTCTGGATGAAACATTTGTGTCCTAGTTCCAGAGAATGATAGCTGCAAAGCATGGCTTCCTTTGATTTCTACATTTCTTTCTCTAAAAAGAATAGGGGTTTTAAGTGATTTTTGGTGAGTTAACAAAATACAGTATTCCATTCTTAAGGGAATTGCAGCCTGTCAGTGGAGGGTCATAGTCACTTTCCAAAGCCCAGAACTCCCATGTGAGACTAGATTGCTTTTTGGAGGATGATTCTGTCAAACCAGTGAAATCTGCATACATTTATTTGGAGAAATGTAACAGAAGGTGTGTCATGTGGGAAAAAAAGGTTAATGATTGATTTGCAGCAAGACAGAGGGAGAATTCCTGATTCCAGAAATGGTTGAAATTTTTAACAGCTACTATTCATAATTTTCATATCACTAATGGTTCCATTGCTAGAACAAATGATATAGTACTGCATGAAGTATTTGGCATTTTGAACTGTCACTGTCTGTGACTCAGAATCACCAGTAATTTAAGATATAGAACTAAGAAGAGAAGCTTATAACTTCTTGCTATTATAGATTCTACTCCAAAGCTTGAAATGTCAGTTTAATTTTAGATAACCAGTTTGATGCTCCTATTTTAGCCAAATCTCTAATTTAATATAGTGAAGAGCAAATTCTGTTCTAGAACCCTGGTTATGAAATAGAAGGGACACACAAGGCCTGTTTATTCCTCCTTGCAGAAAGCAGTAATACTTCAGTTGTAAGAATACAATGAATTCCAGAACTGTTGATGCTGAAAATACTTGATTTCATCTCAGAAATCTTTAAACTGAGAATGCACATTTGTAATGCAGTTCTCTGTTTTTTCTTCAACTGCTTGTTTTCAAAGTACTTAGATTGCACAAGCTTCTGTTGGGGCTTTTACCAACACGTATTTTGTAAGCCTTTATGCAACTTTAAGTTTTTATAATATAAGCTCATATGTAACTTCTTCATCTTTTTTCATGTTCTTATTATGAAAAGCAAGTGTCATGCAAACATAAGAGATGTGCAGTGATTGGTTGTTAGTATGAGAAGATACATAAAAATAAGGCTATTTAGTGTGAGGTAAGTAGTGATTAAGCCATTTCTTATCAAGCTGAAAAAGTCAAGAACCACTCCTCCAGGAATTCAAGCTGTTGAAGGAATTGACTCCTTTAAAGTGTTTGGCTGTCTTTTTAAAATTTTTTGAACATCCCACACGTTTGCCATGTCTTGGGGAAGCAGTGTTTTAAACGGCTCAAAACCTGTAAGACCAGATAAAATTTAAAAGAAAGCTATGAAAATTAACTGAAGAAAAAATTAAAATATTGTTTCAAAAGGTTCTGAAAGTTCCTCAGAATAGTACAAGCATAATGGTAAAGAAATATTAGTCATTTAAAGAACTGCAGGCTCTGGCATGGAAAAGTCAGTGTGGATTAAAACAGCCATGAATTTAAAGTCTTAGGTTCTACCTCTGTGAAGACATTGTACGAGCCTGAATATGCAAATACATTTGGGATAAATTCCAGTTAATTAAAGGCAAGAATTTGAACTGTGGGTACTCAGTTCAGAATTAAAAGTGAGCTTGATGGAATTCAGTGTAATGCAGAGTTTATGGAAATTAACTTTCTGGAATGGCTATGGTAGACAAGGTCTAGGTTATTGCACAAAAACACATTTTAATTAATTTTCACATGTAATGTTAGTGCAGAAGAGCTATTTCACCCTGAATTCAGATATTATCTTGTTATGTGTTAATTCTTAAATATAGACAGGCTCAGAGTTAAAGGATTTTCTACAACTTTTTAGGATCAAATTAAGAATGATGATATTTTCACCTTTAAACTGTTTGCATTATCTGTAATAAATAAAGGAAAATACAAGTCCCTAGTTAAAGAATGCATGTATGTGCTTTATATGCTTTTGTAGTATTTGATTTAGAATTTCTAGTAATTTTGTTGACTTGAAGAATTGGGAATGTTATGGTTCCACTCCACCATATCAGGACTGGTCAAGAAGAGACACCCAAAACAGTTTGTAAATGAAGTAATTTAATTTTGTGTTTTTCTGGTTTTATTTGTCATTTTTTTATTTAAGTCTAAATATTACATGGTTATTGCCATGTTTCTTTTCCCTGCCTTTGATCTCAATGTGCTTTATGACAAGGGAAGAAGAAAATCAGATTATTAGAATAGTCAAGAACTTCAGTGAACTGTTTTGTCTTGCTGTTAAAATTAAGCTACTTTGCTTGTTATATTGAGAGATTTTATATTTTTTATCGGACCCAAAATCGGGACAGAATTCTTCCTTCTCTCTTCTTTCCAAGAGAAGTCATTAGAGACTCTTAATCACTACACTGCTATCTTTGTTAAATAAAATGCAGTTTGGTGGTTAGATCTCAGCTTTCTCCTTGAGATGCCTTGAATTTTTTCATGGTTTCATTGCCTGCTCTCCTTTTCTGTCCTTTAAGATTTCACAGGATCAGTTATCTTTCACTGAATGAGTGTCTAAACATGCACCTTTTTCTTTTTCCTTTTTTCATATGTGGCTCTACAACCAATAAAATATATGGTGGAGTACATTGAAAATTTTTAATTATGGTAAAATGTTGTGAGGCTTCCCAGAGATTTTTGATGAGCTGCCTGGAGATCAGAACATGGTCGTAATATTTATGTGCAGAGATGCAGAACTGAATATGTTTTTGCTGGTTAAGTTACTCTCCAAGCTTTCTGATACTTAGTTACTAAATACTATTTTCCTGAAGAAATAGGCTTGAGTTTTTCAATTAAATCACCTGTCTCTTGACAAGAAAGTTAATTAAACCAATCTGATTGAACTTAAGAGTCTTCTGTCCTGAAGAGAAGCTTTAAGGCCCCCAAGAGAAATCCCAACTGCTTTTAATTTATTCAGCATTACAGAAAGCACAAGGGCTCTGACTGATTCCTCAGGGTCATTGAAGCTGATATGCTTTGAAAGCTGATTGTAACAATAACTCAGGTTTTACTGAATGGGGCAGAAATGTCAGATAAAACATTAAAACTCATATGTGACTTTTAAGTTCTTCCATTTGCTTATAAATTCATCTATTCTATCTGCTTAATTAAAAATACTGTTTAAAATGTCTGGAGAACACTATTTGACAGGATACACCCTTGCATATTATCAATTGGTCCTTAAGGAAAAAATATCTTTTCCTCCATTGTAACAGGCCAGAAATGGAGAAGTTCGAGCAAATGCAGCATTTTTGTTTGTTGATGCTTTTCCTCTTCGTGATCCCAGTTTTACTGCTGAAGAGATGGACAGTGAAATTCAGAAACAGTTTGAAGAACTTTTTGTAAGTTTTAATGAAATTAAAATGTTAAAGATGAAACTTTTGTCAAAGCTAACTAAAAAAATTTGTTGATGCAATAAAATTTATGGAATTTCTGGGTAATTGTAGGGAAATAGAGGTCTGTGGTGTGGGGTTCCATGGCTGTAGGATCAAGTCCAGGGAGGTCTGATGATCGTCATGAGACACAATGAGACAGGTCTCTGTTTGTTTAAGGTCAAAAATCCATTTATTGGGGCATCACCAATACAGGAGCAAACTCAGCTTAATCCAGAGGCAGAGAACATTGAACAGGGGCAGGGTGATGGGATTTATAGAGGAAGGGTGGAGTTTTGCCTTTCCTGGGCTTAGAAGACACTTCCCCCAGGGCAGAGGGATGGAGTCCACTCTACCCAGGACTCAAAGCCACTTTAACAATAACCACATCTTTGCCCCCCTGGGAGAGGCACCTCACACTGTGGTGCAGAAAATACAAAAGTAAACTAATATTTTATATTTCTATAGTATGTTTTCTGTAGATGCTATACACCACTTTTAAAAGGGAATATTTTGGTTTGTTATTCATTAATCTGTGAAGGAGAAATGCCTTTGAAAGATTAAATGCATGAGTAATGATCTTGATCCTTATTTAACCTAGGATTGCAGGGGGAGGGCTTTGCAGTTGCTATGGAAGCACTCAATGAAAGTTCAGTACTATATTACTAACTACTTCAGAAATTAAGTATAATGAAGAGAACCTAAAATCTCCTTACTAGTCCAGATGGGTGAGAATGGGCATAGTAATTTCATTAAGAAAATGTTTGGGGATTCCTGAGTAAAGGGATTCATCAGATAGATGAATGAATTTCAAAGTTTTTGTATTGTTCCACAGGGACAGTGATCAGTGTAGACTCATATAAATAGAGGTCCAAATATTAATTAAGTCACAAATGTAAGACTTGATTTATTCAAAAATACAAATTCAAAAGTCCAATGAAAAAAAATTGGCCACTAGTTATTTTAATTTTGCTTCTGATTTAAATTTCCTTCTTTTTTTAATAGTAAAATGCCTTGAGGATCTATTAATATTACAGTTCTTTTATTGTATGACAGTTTTCATAATGATTAAAAGCTAATGGAATGCATTTTATGATAGGCTCAGGTCAAACAGCAGTAGAGTTACAATAATCCATATGCTCACAGTATTATTCTTCTGTTTGTTTTAGAGTCTCTTAGAAGATACTCATCCAGTTGTCCGCTCTATAGGGATACTTGGAGTTACACAGATCACATCCAAATACTGGGAGATGATTCCTCCAACAATTGTTGCTGATCTTTTGAAAAAGATAACTGGAGAGCTGACATGTGATATAACGTCTGCTGATGTTCGATGCTCTGTTTTTAAAGTAAATGTTTTTTATCATGATTGTAAATTTTCTATTTTACTTGATGTAAATCAAGGAAATTACTTGTTCTTCAAAATGTCTTGGGCAATAGAATTCCTAATGCATGGTGGTTTTGTGTATTTCATAAAAGCCACATGTTTGGAAAACACAAGTGTTTTTTAAAATAGTAACTGATTTGCTTTCTGACTCTAAGGTTTTGCAATTCTAGTTGTACACACACTATTTGGACTCTTTCATTTATTTTTTTTTTAGCTATTAGAAATGATGCTTAGACTTGAAAATGTATATAGGCAGGTTCCAGGATGTTCTTACATCAATGGCTTTAATGCATCCCAAGACATGCACAATTGTACCCCACTTTGTGTGTCTGAGGTTTGGATGGATATAATTGCACAGTTTGTCTGGTGATGCCTCCTCCCATGCACTGCTCACTATTTTAGAAATAGTTCATCTACGTCTTTCTGGCATGTGAGAAATAACTGATAGCTTGGACAGAAAAATGAACTCCCTAAGCAGCATTTTCACATAAAGATTTTGTGTCAGTTCAGCCTGAAATTGAAGCTGTTGTCCTGTTAATCCTCACTTTCTCCACTGCTGCTTCATGGCAGAGCTATCCTGGATAAGCAGACAGTGCTGATTTAAAAATTAATTTGAAAAAAGAAATATACTTTTATTTTAGAGAGCTGGTGTGCCCACAGGTAGAGGACATGACCATGGTCTTAGTTTAGGTCTGAATCTGATTCAGCTGAAGTGAGTTCACTGAACACAGTTCACTGTAAATTTGAAGTAATCAAAGCAGTTTTTACCAAAAAATATTACAAGAAAAATAAGCATGCACAGTGTCTGCCCCTGCTTTATTTAACATGAGAACTTTCATGGTCCTCTTCAACAATTTTTGGCTACAGATTTTTCAGCTCTACTCTTTCTGGATTTGTTTTTTTAATTTTAGTGCCTACCAATAATTTTGGACAACAAACTAAGTCACCCACTCCTGGAACAGATCCTGCCTGCAACCAAATACAGTCTTCATGACACTTCTGAGAAAGTGCGAGTGGCTTTTGTGGAAATGCTGCTCAAAGTGAAGGCTACCAAAGCTGCTAAGGTAGGATAATGATACTTGATAAGTAGCAAGGAGACAAAATCAAGGCATTTGTTTAAAAAAAAAAGTACATTTTGAGACTGATGCAGTGTTCCTAAAAAAAGAAATAAATAACCTGCTTTGCTCTGGTAATACTCTTAATATTTGTGGTATCCTGAGTGCTCTCTGGGCTCTTGTTCTCTCTTTTGAATGGGCAGGGGAGAGCAGTGGGTTACTGCCACACTTCCCTTAGCAGCCCAACTCTTCTAAGTGCCTAACACCTTAACCCTTAGCTCTTTTGCTTTGATTCTCCTATTTTTATAATGTCTGTTTCTATTTTGTGGGCACATCCTTTGGGATTTTGGTGTCTTTTCATAGTGATGTTTAATGTATTTTGTGTTCTGCTGTGGACTCTTATTTAGGGTAACACTGTCTAGCTATAGGCATTATATAGTATCTTTGAGCTCTTATTCCACTCTCTAGTTTTTAAAGTTTCTTGTTTTCAATTTTATGGTTTAATTTAACAATGGTTTTGTGTCATGCTGAGACTAATAAAGACATAAAAGTATTAGAAAGTTCCAGAGTAGGGCTCTGAAGATGGTGAAGGGTGTAGAGGGGAAGCCCAACAAGGAGTGGATGAAGTCACTTGGTTTGTGAATTATTCTGAGTTTGATGCCATTAAAGACAGAGAAAAAAGTTAATTCTCAATGTCAGGGATTTTTGAGGGGAAGGAAAGATCAGGTTTACATAAAGAAAAAAATCCTAGTAAGTGTTAGTTGTTTTTCAATAACTTTCTTTTGACTTAAAAACTGTAATATGTATCTCTAGTAAATCCTGGGATCACTTTAAAATTACTTTTTATGACAGTTCTAATAGGGACATCCATGGTTTGAATTCACAGGGTAATTAGCTGCTGCAAATATTTGTCCTTAAGATTAAAAGAACTCCTTAAGGTTCTTTGGCATTGAAAAATACTTTCTCTTTGTTTTTTTAATTTGAAATTGTCCATCATAATTAATTCAGAATATTCTCACAAAAATTACAAAAGTAGTGTTACCACTGGCATAACAGCGTGTAGTCTTCCTGAATTTCACAGCCTTTGATTTCTGTGTTATAAATAAACTAGAACTCTGCTAAGAATGGGATGCATTCAGTATTTAATAATGCAGGGTTTGGGATGGGTTTGGAAAGAGTTTTGATCCATACAGGTTTTTAAGGTGTACACAATACTTGTAAATAGTTTGGTCCGACTTCTTCCTGTGAGGAGAATATGAAACATGGCACATAATGACAAATAATTGTATTTTATGGTGATATCCTTGCAAAGTAGATAGTTCTTCCCTTTATCTATGGAATTGCATTAGTGTTGCAGGTGTATTGAACTGGAATTGCTTGAACCACAATTTTACCAGTGAGTCAGAGATACCAGGAGATTTAAAACATCAGCACAGAAAAATAACATTATTGCAGCAGAATTTGATCTCCAGTACATGTTGGTATAAAAATGCACATGTTTTCCAGGTTAATGTTCCTTATATTTGTTTAGACTATTGACATGGAAATCATTTAATGTAGGTGATGTTTTTTTTCCTCTATTTTTATTTAACTCCTTTGCATATTTTTTTCTCACTTTACAAAGTTCTGGAATATCTGTCCCATGGAGCATCTCCTGTCTCGCCTTGAAGCTGATTCCCCGCCGGTGTCGCGGCGCATCGTGAACCTCCTGCTGAATTCCTTCTTCCCCACTACCCAGCCCGAGGATGTGTGGTGTGAGCGCTGTGTCACTCTGATCCAGATGAATCCAGCAGCAGCCAGGAAGTTCTATCAATATGCTTATGAATTTACTGCCCCCACCAATATAGGTAAAGTACAAAATGTTGAGCTTTTGGAATTATTGATATCACGCCATGTAAATGCTTTTTTTTTATTATTTTTGGAACTGTGGTACTTTGTTACTAGATTTTTTTGGAGGTTACTATAATATTAGTTTGTAGTTTTTGAAATTCTTGACACCAGCAGTAAGCACAGCAGGCAAAGTCATCAGCTTTTTCAACAGTGAGGAGATCAAAGATTTTCATCTCTGCTCTTTGATGCTGTGCTGTACACTCCAGCTCATGGTGGTATCTGGTCCTTCTGTTCCCCTTTTTTCCCACACATACCTTAAAACTATCTCAGTTGATACCTATTTCTCATGTAGAAATAGGGTGCCTTAAGTGATTTGAGATCTTCATGTTAAAGATTATATAGAAACAGAATAAATGTTTACATCTGATAGTCTGGTTATCTGAGATTTGTAGATCAGTACTTTCAAGTTGTTCAGATGAAAATCTAAAAAGTCCTCCTTCAGAAAGCCTCAGAAAGTTTCAGTGAAGAGGGCACGTGCTGCCCTGAGTGTCACTGCTTTTTAGAAAAGTCCTGTTAAACCAAGTAAAATCAGGAAAATTTTGTTTCAGAGAAGTTATGATAAAACCCAAGTAAACCACACGGAGTGACTTGGGTGAAATGCCCAAACCATTGCCTCTCAACTGATCATCTTGATAAGGTTATGAAATCAGCTTGTTGTACTTCACCAGAGTGGGCATAATCCTATACTTTTTCTAGAGCTGAGCTCCTCATCCAGGAGTGCAATGGCTGGGCTACAACATCTTTTCCAAAGAATGGGAATTGGCATAGGAATGAACATTGACATAGGAGGGAATGTGATCTAGAATGTTGGTCATTAGGTTAACAGCTATGCCAGATTAAATGTAGGAGTTGTGGGAGCTTCCTCTGATTCTGATTTGATAAGGTGGTGGTTTTTTGGGGCTTTTAAAAGTATACTGTTTCAACAATAAAATGACAGAATCTGATGATAATGTTGTCATTTCTTCTTCAAATTTGAGGATATAAAACGTTCACATTTTTTTCATTTCCTTTACAATAAAATTTCTCCATTTTTCCCCAGCTGTTTCTGCTTCTGTTGCCTACTTTTTCATACTGGCTTTCCAGCAGTATAATTAGAAGCATTTATTACCAACATTCTTAGCAAATATCAAATGTCTTCTTCATTCTTACTCATTTTAAATGTAGTTAAATTGATGCTCACTATTCGGCGCTGCTTGAATGCCTGCATCCAGAAAGCAATGAAAGAGAATCTTTGTAATAGTGGGGATGATGATGATGATGATGATGATGATGATGATGATGAAGATGCAAGTGGAAGAGAGAACAGCAGTGTAAGAAAGTCCACTTTATGTTAAATTCTAGTAACTTATTTTCAGTGATGCTTAATGTGAGACAGAACATGACAGAAAGTAACAAAGGAAGGTCCTTGGGCATCTCTAGAACGGCAAGGGGGGAACTGTTGTTATTGGATTTTCATGTCATACAGCAGAAATTTTTTCAAGCAGCTAGAATAAGATAGAAGGAATATGAAACATATTTTAAATTATTAGTTGCTTAATTCCAGTGCTGATTATAAATAGGTTTGATTTTGCAGCTAAACTATTTTAAAAATTACCATTGCAAGATACATGAAGTTAAGAGAGATTAAGACTGAGTTGTGGAGTTCCTGTTCTAGGAATAACCACAATGCTTTTGTAAAGGGACTAGAAGGATTTTCTGTGTCTTTTAAGACTTATTTTAATTTAAATTTCTATTTGAAACTATAATGGGTAATAGCATCTAAGTGTTTGTATTTCAGGTATTGGACAACGTGTTGTCAGTAAATGATGTGGCCAGCATGGCAAGTTTGTTGGAGATCACTGTGATACTCTGGAAAAGTATCCAGAAAGCACTAGATCACA
Source organism: Anthoscopus minutus (assembly GCA_013399455.1). Classification (NCBI taxonomy): domain Eukaryota; kingdom Metazoa; phylum Chordata; class Aves; order Passeriformes; family Paridae; genus Anthoscopus; species Anthoscopus minutus. Next base: position 60,209 of record VWYI01048026.1, read on the forward strand.
ATGAAGATGCCAAAAATTATACTATCAGGAAGTTTGCTTCTGTACTTCCTGAATATTTTAAAGTATTTCGGGTAAAGAAAACCTAGATTTTCCTATACTTTATCAGTATTTTCTTCAGATACTTTCATGTTTTATGTCTTTTATCTAATTTTATGGCATTAAGTATTCTTTTTCATTTTTGCTATAAACTATAACTATAAAAGCATCAAGTTTCTTGGAATCCCACAAATGGGTAGAAACTATTCTCCATCTGCAGTGTCTGACTGATGAACCATTATCTAAATAGTCAGCTCAGAAATACTTAGGCAATAAATTTCTCTCCTTGTAAGGTTTTTCTAGGGTTTTATTCTTTTAAGTGTTTTAGAACTTTTGGAAAACAGTAAATACAAATGTGCCATTGCAGAGTAAATACTCAGTGTGTGTTGCAATCCACATCTTTTTCTACCCACTGTCCCCCAGACTCTTCCACCAGGTCCACTTCTTACAATTCAGCTGCAACTGAATCAGCTGAGGCTCTTTTTTCACTGGGCATGAGCTGGCAGAGTGCACGGAGCCCAGAAAGCCAAACATGTCCTGCTTACCTGCTGGAGTGAGTCCAAAGGAAGCTACCAAGATGATGAGAGGGATGGAGCACCTCTCCTAAATGGAAAAGCTAAAAGAGTTTGGATTGTTAAGCCTGGAAAAGAGAAAGCTTTGCGATGACCTAAATTGCAGCCTTCCAGTGCCTGAAGAGAGCCTGCAAGAGAGACAGAGAGGGACTTTTTTCAAGGGAGTGTAGAGACAGGACAAGGAGCAATGGATTCGAACTAAAAGAAAGTAGGTTTAGATTAAATATTAGGAAGATATTTTTTTTGTGAGAGTGGTGAGACACTGGCACAGGCTGTCCAGAGAAGCTGTGGATGCCCCATCCCTGGCAGTATTCAAGCCCAGGTTGGATAGGGCTTGGAACAACCTGGCTAACTGGAAGGTATCCCTGCTGGAACAAGATCTCTTTGTCCCTTCCAATCCAAACCATTATGTGATTCTGAGGTTTCTGCTAATTTGATTACTCTAATGATCTGTTGATGCATTTATTTATTGCTTTGGTTTGATATAGGGAGTTAATTAAAATAAGTAATTTTCAAATTGTCAGTCTCCTTGCTCTAGTTGTTTTAGTGTTATTCTTGAGGGGGACACCATCCTGACAGTGGCCATTAGTGGCTGCTGCTCCCTGAGTGAATCTGGAAGGATTACATACTGAATGTCTTTTTCATAGTTGATGGCTTTTATGCTGAAGTATCTTGAAATATGGTGGCTGTTCCACTGCAGCTTTGCTTTAGATAATCAGGGAGTGAAAAGCAGCTCATTGCTACATGTTGTTCTGCAGCACAGATATACAAGTGCTCTCTACCCTGAAAGCATTTGGAAGTTGTCAAAAGACATTCCAAACATTTTTGGGTCGAGGATATAGCATCCTTTGAGAAAGGGTCTGGTGAACAGACAAGATACCCAGCTTTAGCAAGCAACCTCTTTGACTTTGATATTCTTATAGTGAGTAAGCAGCTTGGATCTAAAAGGACCTGTCATCAAAGGCTTAGATCCTAAAAAGCTGCAAACATACTGAAGCAGCCTATCTCTTTCCTGAAAAAACTACAAATATATTTTAACAGTTATTTTAAAAATATGTGCTCTAAAAAAGATTTTATATCTTGGAATGGCTAAGAAGGTGATAATTTCATTTGGCTGTTTCCATGAAGTTTGTACATAGAGATAAACCATTTTTGAAGAGTTCTTAACATAGTTTGGTTTCTATAAAACCTGAGTGAGATTATGTTGTGGCCTAGACGATGTATTAGGACATGTTGTAATGAATAATAGTGCATTAGACATTACCATTATTATATAAGAACCCTTTTCTTTAGAGTATTTTTAATAAGTTTGTGATGTGAATGAATATTCATTTAAGGCACAAGTTACTTGAGAGGAGTTAGATGGTGTCATTGTTATGCAATTAAACCTTAGTCACTACTGGGAAAAAAATTGAGGTAGAGCTGCTTTCTTTTGCAATAAGTATTAACCTAATGGATCCATGACTCTTCATGGCAGTTTGACAAAAGAAAGCTGAGGGATACAACAATTGACCTCCAAAAACAGGAATCAAACGTTATTGTTTGCACATATTGTTCTGAGCTTTTTTTAGCTCCATTTGTAGTGGAAAAGGGAAATCTTTAATCTGAGAAAATGTAATCATACTTTTTCAGTACTCTCTTTAGTTTTGCTTGCATCTGTGTACCTTTACATTTACATGATACAATGTAATTCTTTTATCCTAGGGCGAGCGGTGCATGACTCCATTGGTTATTCTGGCATCCTTTATGCCCCCCGCTGCTATTCCTACATTCAGGTACAGTTTGGAAATCCAAAATGCAAATGACAAGAAATTTCTTATTGGCTGTATTCGTTCATTTTTTACAATCTGATGTATTAAATGCCCATTTGGATAAATCAGGACACTAAAAAACCTTGGTAAGTCAGTGCAATTTGTGATGTTCAAGTCTATCTAACTTGTTGGTGCATTTGTATTATACTGATCGGTGGTGAGTTTGAATTATACTAATTGTTTTTGCACTTAAGGGTGTTAAGGTAATCTATCTCTTTGTCTGTTTTCTTTTAAGCTGTGGTGTGGTTTCCAGGCTCAGAAATATTGACAGTGGAGCTGACCAAAGCAAATATTCTATCCTGATTGACTGCCTGTGCCGCTGGGGTCAAGTGGGGCACGTTATGGAATTAGCCTGGGATTGGCTGTCTGACTCACTCACCCCAGCAAAGGTCTGCATATGCGTATGACAGGGAGTATAGGAATTGCCAGACTGCTTTAAGGCATCATGCTTTTTTAAAAATAGAATAAGACTTTTTAATGCTTATTGTTCTGCTTTGAAATCAGTTCTAAAGTCAGATACTAGCAGAGTTGTGCTGGTTTTGTGCTTCCTTCCTATTCAGAATATTGAAACATCGAAGCGCCGAGTACGTATCCACATAACACGTGAATCAAAGCCAGACTTAGCAATTGATTACATTGAGTATTTATTGACTCATCCTGTCAATCGTGGTTGCCTCCTTTCTGTTCCTAAAAAGAAACTGAATAAACTTTTGAAAATCCTCGGTGCTGCAAAGGTACTTTTCTCCTTATCATAAACAGTGCTTTTAAAATCAGTGCTTCACATCATATATTCCCCGAGTCAAACTAAAGTCCTGCAAGAACAAATAAATGAGGTTCATTATCCCCTCTCCCTCTGTAAAGAGATTTTCCTTTTGATTTGTGCTTCCAACAAATACTCTAAACTAGAAGCATAGTTCAGAATTGTTTATAGATGGCAAATTTTAACCAGTTTCTCAGTTTTAGGTGTCTCAAAATTTTTGTGATTTAGTATTGAGTTTTTTTAAGTGACCTGACTTTTATAATGTGCAGATAAGGAATAGTGTGAAAATCATTTATGGCACTGCAAAATGGAAGTATTATAGTATGCTTGTTACTTTTCTGGGGTCGGTGCTTTGCTGGTTTTATGGGTTTGGGGTTTTTTTTTTAGCCTTTTGTTTAAAGCTGTTGAGGAAAGAAACATTTCAAAGGATTTTCTGAAAAATATGAATGTAAACCTTGATATTTCAGAGGGTTCTTGGCTCAGTTCTGAAAGAAACACATTCTGGTGGTTGGAATCAAGCAACCAGCCTAAGAGCCTTCAGCCTCTTTTGCAGATTGAGTGTTCATCTTCAGCACAAGGTATGGTTATAGCTTTCCAAAATAAGCTGAGTTACAGTTGACAGTATAAGGAAATTCCAAAACAGCTGGACAGTGGTAAACTTTCCACTGGCTTTTTTTTTCAGTTTTCTGAAGAAGGAGGAGATTACCTTTCATTTCTGAAGGAGACAAGTTCTTGGATAGAAAGTCAAGTTGTACCTTTTATACTAGCAAGTGATCAAGAGGATGGCATTTCAAAACACAGAGATGTTTCTGAATTAATTATCCAGGTTAGAGGATTCTTACAATATAAATCATGCTGTCTTCAGTTTGAAAAGCTGTAGGTGTAGCAATTTGTATGCAGACAAACTGCACTGGCATTTGTGCCACTGCTTACAGTGTCCCTTACCCCTGATCTTGATTTGTTCTTTAAGGAAAGCATTTGATGATATAATGTGGGTGATGTTTTAGCTAGTTCTGAATTGTTTTCTGTTGCATTCCTCTGGCATTTCATTTGACCCAAGGTGGATTTTAACACTGAGCTTTTACCAGATTTTGGTGAAAGGAAACATTTGGTGATAGGAAATACCTGACTAACTTTGGTCCCAGTCAGTGTCCTTGAACAACCCAGCTTACACATCACTGATTAAAATTCTCACTCTGTCTATAGGTCTGTCTCATGATAATCTGTTCAGTATGTAACAACTGTGTAGAGAAAAGCTCTTTTTGTCTGCTGGTTTTAATTTTGCTATTAAAGGCAAGTAAGAGGTCATATTTTGCCTTACTAAATGACAAGTATCAGTGCCTTTGATCTGAGCCTGAGTGAAAAAGAGAGGATTCACTGCCTTTTGAGAAACCATTTACTGTTGGGAAAGGGCAGTGGAAGCATTTGAAGGACTGGTTGGAATTCGTGCTTTTCAACAGATGTGAACTGAGTAACTCCAGTTAGATACACCAGCTCTCAAGGTACCTTGGCTAAGAGTTTGTGGTTTTATTATTTTTGAATTTTACTGAATGGTTACTTTACACAAAGTTTGGGTTTCCTTTAATTTTGCACCTCTCTTCTAGACCTACCTGACAGTGTGTAAAGATGTCATAATGGTGGGCCTGGGAAATCTCACATTTCAAGCACACCTTTTAGAAATGGCTCTTCTGATTATGCAAACAGGTACCCTATTTTGTACTAATAGCATCATCTACATTTATACTTCACTGACTTTTCCTGTATTAGCAAGTTAGTTAATCCCTAATTTATAACGGTGGGAGGGAACATTGGATTCATACTTAAAATATTAATTGGACTGTATGAAAATTTCAGTTAAGGGTGCTCAGAAACTAAATGTATTGTCTACACTTGTAAACTATCACTGTGTGTTGTATCTAACTGAGTTTCATTCTAAGCTTGTACCTCATGAATATTACAACTTTTATATTGTGATATTTATCTCTTTCTCTAGACAGTGGTGGCTTTTGTGCTCCAGTGTTGCTGTGTACTTTGAAAGAAATTATTGAAGCTTCTTTAAATCAGAATACTGAGGCAGAGGAAGTGACAAATCTTTTCCACACTCTACAGAACGTCTTTCAGAAAATTTTAGAGTGTGTGGCACATAGACTTAAGAAAGAACAGGAAGAAGGGATTCAGGTATCACATTACAGTTCAAATTGTTAGGTAATTCCTAATGTGTGGATGAATCCATATTTTTTATTCAAAGAGGTATACTTAGACACTTTGAAGCTGTTACCTCACTGTTTGAGTAGATAATGTGTTTGAATTTTCAGTTAAATTTTTTAAGTTTTCTTGTTACCAATTTTTTTTGTCCATTTTGATATCATCATGACAGAAGAACCTGTAAATTGCAGAACAAATGTATTTTGTTGCCAGTGATCCTGAACTGTACTGGTACTTCTAGGCTGTTAATCTTATCTGCAATTAGAGAAACTTCCTCAATCCTGAGCAAAGCACTTGTTTATATATATTATGATCCTGGAGAGAGGAGAAATTTTCTTTACTGTTTATTTCTTTATTGTTTATTTCTTTTAGCCTGAATGATACCAACTTCAAAATATGTATGATTTTCTAAAATTCTTAAAAGTCTCACATCTTCACAGAAAAGCTGACCTCTTGTGTTTTAAAGCAGACACTAAATAGTAATGAAATGTGTGGCTCACTCTGGGAAATTTGATAATCTACTTTTCAGGATTTCTGAAAAACATTCAGTTCTTTTTGTAAGAACCACTGCTTTGTTCATTTCTTTCAATTTATGAGTAGACTTCCCAGTTGTTGCTGATTCCTCCTCTGATCCCAAGTGACTTGAATATCTCAAACGATTTCAAGGTGTGTTCTGCACTTGACAGAGAGGCTGGCTGGTGTATTTCAGTTATACTCAAGCAGTCTGAAAAAAAGGGTGTGTTTTTCTTTTTGGTTTTAGTTGATTCACTCTATTCAGAAGCCTCTTGGAGAATTCATCCATGCACTTCAGTGCTGGCATTCCTTATTCCCAGCAGTTCACCAGGGTGTGCTCTCCACTCTCTTGGCTGCAATAGTAGCAGAGATAAATTGTGTGCTACAGAAGGTAAAGTTAATCCTGATTTTCTTTTTTCTATTTAACATTTCCTGCTTTTTAAATGTTGTGTTGGAACGACAGAGCTTTATTCAGAAAATTGATCTTTGTCCTGCAGATGAGGATTTTGTGTGTGTTGGCATGGAACAAACAGGAAATTTTATTTGCCATGATTTCATATTAGAGTTCATCTCTCAGATTTCTGTCTACAGCTGTGTAGGAACAGTCTTGTCCTGGCACCTATTTCAGTATCTGCCTCTGACAGGAGAACTTAGCAGTTAGGCAGTATTGGAGATTAACAACATGGGTTCTGGAATATTCCCTCTGGGCTTTTGTACTGGAACTGGCTAGGAAGGAGTCAGCTTTCCTCCCTTCAGTCCCTGTGCTGCTGTGGTTGGCATTTGTGGCCAAGACACTGATGAGAACACACCAGTTTGTTTTGGTTGTTGCTGAGCAGTGCTTGCAGAGTGTCAATATTTCCTGGTTCCTTCACCTTCACTCTATAAAAAAGTAAAGCTGATAGGAGACACAGCTGAGACTGTGGACCCAAACTGATCAAAGGCTTATGCCACACCATACAATGTGTGCTCAGCAATTAGAGCTCAGGGGAAGGAGGAGGACAGGGGCTTGTTCTAAACTTACCTCACTTCATCTCAGCCAGCATTAGGGAACTTGGGAAGTGAATCACTGATTTGTGGTGGATTCCCATTCCCTATTCTTGGAATGGTCCCATAAGGTTCTGTAGTCCTGTTTCAAAGCCAGCTGATGTCCTGCTTGGCATTCTCTTGCCTCCATACAGAGACATTTCACATGCTGCATCTTTTTTTTGGTTCCTTTGGTTTTTGTGCAGAGGATTTCCAAATATCTGATCTGCATTGCTTTGTAATGTAAAGCAAGAATCTCTGATAATGAAAAGAAAGTGTAGACAGAAGTTATTTCATGTTCTGAAAGTCCAAGGAACCACAACTGTCATTGAAGGAGATGGGCAACATTCCCACCTCATTTTTCTAATGCAGGTAGTGTTAGGAGCAAATATGATTAGTAAGATTGGAAGGTCTAAGTACTAAAAAGGTAGAGCAGTGGCTCTTCAGTAGAGGCTGTACTTTTGCTGTGGGCTCTGGATATGTCAGAAACTGAGCAAGAAACAGTTGTTGGGAAGTACCACAGAGCAGCTTCCAAGGTTCTGTTCCAGGAGGCACTGCAGGAGTACCTGTATGCCTGCAGATATTGATGTATCAGCTGAGAGGCTGTGGGGTGACAGGTGCTCTTTACAGATGGTGAAGAGGAAACATTTCTGGGCTTGAATATACTGGAGGTTCATAATCATAGATTGAGTGTTCATTCCAGTCACTCATCTGAGCTGGGGTTTTCCCTGCCCACAGGTTGTTGTAAAGCAAAATTCAGTTCCAACTGAATATTTGTCATACTATTCAGAACTTTCTACCAAAAAGAGCAGGTATCCAGAAAATCATTGTTTCTGAAGTTACATTTAGAAATCATGGACGCACACTTCAACTTGGACCCACAGAGGGGACTCATTTGTTTTTAATAGGCTGTGCCTTTATAAAGAGTGACCACCAGTGTAGTTAAATGAAACTTCTGGTGAAAGCAACTGCAGAGAATATTTGCCTTGGTACAAGTACTATTTATGTGGTTTAGTTTCAGTCTTTCTAATTTAAATTAGTTTTGTTTATTTGAACACAGCACAGTTGAATTAAAGCTATTCAAATAATACTTGTGAATATTTTAATTATTTAAGGATAGGTCCTGGTTAATATAATTACTGAAATACAATATTCTGCATACATATCTTTCTTGAGCTATAATGGTTGTTGACTTTTTTCTTTTTTAGGCTTCCAGTGAAAAAGACTTGACTATGCCAAAGACTTTTTCAGACCTTCCTCCCCTTTCAAGCACTTTAATGGCTGTAATTATGAAGTCAGTCAGTGTTGTCAGGTAAATGTTCCTATATTAATTTTTCCAAGGTTTTTTGCTAATATAGAACAGTTTATATGTTGTCAATAACATTTTAATTTCTAAATTCAAATAAATTTTGAAGAACTAGTTTCTTTCTAAATTTACTTGGACTATTTAATAATCCCCTTTTCTTGACATATTGCCTGTAGGTATTGATTGCTGGGGATGAGTCCATTTTTTTAACCAAGAGCGCTTCTTATTTACAAGACTGTCAATCATGATGAGTGTTTTTATGGTACACCTTGTCTTGCTTCTTTCACTAAGATGCTTATAAAGCTGAGTCCCCTCAACACAGAGGTATTAAGATGAGATAAAATATTTGCCAGAAATAGAAATAATGCTTTAGTTTAACATCTGCAATGAGGTAACATGTACCTATGGCTGTATTAAAGTCACAGCATTCAAAATAGAAAGTATTGGAGTGCTAAAAGCCTCCAAAAGTGAGCTTGTGTTATTTATTCTTTAAGACTGGAACTGGGGGAGGAGGGGATTTACTCTTGTTTAGTGGGGGCTTTGAATATTTTCTAAAATTATCACAACTGAATTTCATTTTGCATGGTTTGTTCATATTCCAGTTTTCTTAACATGACTGTACACACTAGACTTGTTTTAAATTACAAAGGGGCTTAGAAGTCCTGTCGCTCTCCCTCACTTACCACAGCTCATTCCTCTTCTTAACTTCCTCATCTGACAGGCACTGAATATCCCTGTCTCTGCTGTCATGAGGTTTTTTTTCTTCTCAGTCCTTCTCTAATTCTAGTTGAACTTGCAAAATAAAAGACTCCAGAGACTCATGCAATAGTCCATCTAATCCAAATCTTGCTCTTCCATGAGGCAGCAGTTCTCCATCAAGGTGTTCTCTTCTAGTGAAACGATTATTTTACACATCTCTTTTCAAAAGAGATGCAGAAAAACAGTTATTTATTATGAAACTTTTTCTTGTAGTAATCAAGGTGAATCTTGTCCATTCTTGGTGAAGAAAACTGCAAATTTGGGCCAAATTGTTTCTGAGTGCTTGGGAAAAAAATGTATCTTCTAGAATTTATTGCTTGGGGCAAAGATTTGGAGATAATTTCCATCTGGTTCTACTGGTGCCTCAGAACTGAGACTACTTTTAAGGCTCTTTTATAAATCTGTATTGATAGGCCATAATCAGAATCCAGTAGTGAATAATTCAGTATTTCTGAAATCTTTATGTCAGCATGAAAGCCTTTGACTTTATGAAATCTGTGTGAGCGTCTTCTCTCTGAGCTCACAGTCGTCTTGCTCTGAGTTCTGCAGAATCTGTTTTATTTTCAGTACTAACCAGTCAGTCTCTAGCACTGAATTTCAATCCCCATTGCACTGATAATACTGGGAGGCTTGGCAATACCTGTCCAATTGTGTGAGTATTCTTCATTTTAGCAGGAAACTATCTGTATAGGAACCATAGGTATTACTCACCTCTGAACCTTATATGTATTTTTAAACAGCTTATTGTTCTGTTCTATTTTATCTTTGCCTGCAGGCTCACGTGACCTTTTTTCAGAGGGAGGTAGGGAAAGGCAGCTTGCAGTGAGTCTTGTTACAGGTTAATGAAATTCCAGTGTTCCTTCATGGAGGTTAAGAGTGTGATTGGTGACCCAAACAATGCAAACAACAAAGTCAGGACTCTGATCCCAGTACTGTCTGTTAGCAATTTAAGACCAAGGTGAAATGGAATCAATGCTTGGTCACATTAGTCCGCAGTGATACAATGAAACTGATGCAATGCATGAGCAACTTCATAATGCTTATTCTGAAGCTGAAGATGATCTTCATCTTTCTCAGCTCTTAGAAGCAATATTTGAATTTCTGCAAAATGATTTTACTGAATTGGTTCTTAACTGCATATTTCATTTTGATATCTTAGCACAATAAAATCCTGAAGAACAATTGAAGTCAGAACTGGTGATGTATGATGTTCAGTTTTCATAACAGATAATAATAATAATATTGCTTAAAGGTATTCAGAAATATGTTAGGGAAAGTTACTGTAACATTGCTAATCTGAGTTTCCCCTTTAGTTCTTCGTAGAGCATTTAGCTTTGTGCTCTGAGGATTATCAGGATCTCTTCCATCTCCTGTTTTATCCCTCCTGTTCTTTTATTTTTCTCTGGTTTTGAGAATTGCTTCTGTGTTAAATTTGGGATTTTTACTACAAACACTAATGTCCAGTTACTGTTTCCATTCTGTGGTATTGACTTATTCCCTACTGCAGTTCAGTTTGGTTGCTAGACCCCATTTGTGACTCTCATTTCATTTTGTTTACCTTGACATATATCCCAAAACACCACTGGAGTTTGCTGGTAATACTTTCATCTCTTTCTAGAAGTGACAAAATCTCTCAAGATACATATTGAGTTAGTACTTTACAAGGATCTGCTGTCATGGTTCTGTTACTCTGTCCATAAGTTTCAGTAACTAAAATGTTGCTTGGGGGGGGCATTGTTTAGTTAAAAATGATGTTCACTGAGTTGTAATTAGAAAACCATCTATTTTAATATTTATGAGAAACATATTTAAGGTCAAAATGTTAATTAAGCCTGAGAAGGTACTAGCAAACCAGTGGAGTCATAGAATATATATTTTCAAACTTCAGTAGAAATTCGAGTTAGAAATTTCAGTACAAATTCTGTGAATTAAGTTCCAGTAGAACCAGTAGTTTTTTCATGGATTGGCTTTCCTAAAATATACCACAAGCTCTTCACTTCTCTTAACAGCCACTTTTTCTGTTTCCAGACTTTTTTTATTTTCTTCCCAAGCATTTTACCATGTTTTTATATTCTCAGTTCCAGAGGCAGCACATAGTTTTCAGTTACCCAGTCACACTGTGTTGTCCTGCGTGGTATCTTTGAAGCTGTGGTGGCAGGGTAGCATAATTACCAACATGTTCAACATATTTTGAAAGAAATGTGGTTTCTAACACGTTTTTCTTTCTTTTTTACTTTAGGTCAATTTTAAATGAATTAATGGAATGCATTCTCTCTGAAAAAATTGAAGGGATTTTTAGTCTAACAGCTACTGTCTGCATTGTGATCATAATTAAAGGTCAGTTAAAACATTTTTGTCCTTTTTCCATCTTTCTTTTTATATACTGCATTGAAACACACAGTAGTTAATCCAGGACAGTGAAAATCCAATTTAATATCTAATCTTCCATTAAGCAATCTTTTATGTTTGAAGTCATTCTATGAAAATATGGAAGGGTGGGTTTGTTTTCTTGATAAACTATTATTTTTGTCCAACATTTCAACTCATTTCAAATAGATAAGCACAAAACTTCACTTCTGAAGGATATTGCACCTGTCATTCAAAGGAAACTGATAGTATGCAAGGATGCTGCCACAGGAGGATCCAGCAGTACTGAAAGGTGGGTGTGCTGTGGGAAATGAGCACTGAGCTCTCCTATCCCCTCTCTGCAATAATTGGCTCTGTTCTGTACTTACAGCACAGTGTTAGAGCATTCTGAGTGATTGACTGCAAAGTTTAAAATACTGGGCAGGGGGGAAGTGGGTGGTATTGAGCCCTGCACAGTATTAAATTTCCTGCCCTTATATCTGCTGTGATTGCAATCTTTACATATTTAGCTTCAGGCTTTTTTCATTTAATTTGAATGTGTTATCACTTGATCCTGTATATTGCAGGATTCACTTCTGAAGTCCAGGTCTGTTTGCAGCAAGGGTAGAACAAAGCAAATAGCCCAGTTACTGTTTCTTCTTGCTAGAAGATTTTTCTTGCACACTTTGGCATTGGGCATATGAATCCAAACCTATGCAGGCAGTAAAAATTTAACTGTAGATAACAATGACTTTGAGTCTTTTCCACAGGTGATTTTATTTTGCTCTTTTTGTTGGGGGGGATTTAGGGGGAATTTCAAGTGTCATATCTGATATATCTTTTGTGAAAATTTTTTTGAAAGTGATTGACTGCATTGTATTTGCAATCAGTTATCTCAGACCTGTCTAAAGAATCATGATGAATGCTTTAGCCTTTGGTATCTCAAACTTGCTTAAGTTTTAAAATCTGTGAACATCTGATTTCAGCCTAGTTATTGAACGGCCCATTGAATCAAAAAGTGTGCAAAAGGAGGGAGATATTGTAAGCACAAGTAAAGAATGTGAAGAAACCAGACTGGGGTTATGGACATTAATCCAAAATTACTGAGAAGGTTTGCAATGCACCACAGAGGCCTGAACATGCAGAGGCCCTTGCACTCTTTCATTCTTCAAACTAGTGATCCTTACTATTCAGTCAAACAATGGATGTAGAGAATAGACAGATGTTCTGGTTTAGGACAAATTTGAGAGGAAACCTCCAAATGGGGTCTCTCCAGGAAAAAAAGAAACAGATTCAAACTGCCCCTCCCCTAACCGGTTTGGGAAAAAAAAAATTTTCTTGACGGAAAATGGAAAAAACTGTTTATTTAACAAGCAAAATATCCACAAGAATAAAAATGGAATAATATTAAACAATGAAACCTCTCGCTGTTCAAAGAGATGGCAAATCCAGGAAAGTCCTTGCTGTGAGGTGCAGCTGGGCTCGCTCAGTCTCTTATCAATCTCTGGTGCTGGAGAGTGCCGAGGCCCAGGCCCCGGTGGGGCACAGGCGTGAGCTCCTGGGGTGTGCTGGGTTTCCAGTCCAGAGCAGGTTTGAACAGATCCAAGGAAAAAAGAAAAAAAACCACAGTCCAGGGAACTTTCCTGTCCCAGCTAGCTAAAAACTAACTAAAAGCAAAGGAGAGCTCTGTCCCGCTGTCTGTCCGTGCTGCAGACAGCACAGTCCGGAGAGAGCTGTGGGGGAGTGAAGGCCGTTTCTGAAAACAAACTGCAGCTTCTTCTTTCTCCTCTTCGCTCTCAGAACCAGTTTAAAAGGTGAAGGACTTACTATGTCACATAAACAGAACACATGACTGGGTATACAAGCATCATAAAGGACATACAGGACAACAGACTTTAAGATTAAAAAAAACCAAAACTACAAAGACTCACAAACGAGCCAAGAAGCCCCTTATATAGGAACCTCAATGTATAGGAGCTTCATTTATTTAACAGTTTCTTGCACATCTCTCCCAGCCTGAGCACACTTCCCCAGTGTGCTCTTCTGGTGGATCCCTGGCCTGAGGCGCATTGCTCTCTGGCATTTTAGTGGCTTGACACAGACATTGGTGGCTGAGCTGTGCCTCCATCCAGAGGATGGTGTCTGGGGTCCCCTCCACTATCTGAAAGAGGCCTGTAGGAAAGCTGGAGAATTGCTTAGCTGTGAAAAAAATATCCTTTGGTCAGGACTTAAAGACAAAATCAAACACAAATTAACAAAACTCCATTCTTTTCCCCATGAAATTATTTTATGATGAGTTGCCAAGTGTCCTACTAGAATATTTTTAACAGTAATAGTAATAATAATAATCTGGAAAAGAAGGAGAGCGACAGGGTATCATGTTTCAGTTTGCACTTCTAATCAAGACAGTAGAAAAAACTGTGAAATTAAAGTGAATCTTAACATGATTAAATAAATAGGCACATTAAAGTGAATGATTGCTGCCACTTGAGAGCACTACTGACTATAAATTTCAGTGAGAACACAGATAATTGCTTTATGAATCTATATGATCGTCTCAGCCCAGTGAACTGGGACAAATCAACCTGCATGTTGGGGCAGATGAAGAGTAGAAGATGCTACACAGTGTTTTAATTTCGTGATATATGAGTGGCTGCCTTTGTATAATACCAGCCTAGGAGACAGTTGCAGACAAAATTCAAGGGTTAGGGATATGAATATGATAATAGGAAGATTTTTTTCTATGAATCGGAATTGTACTATGATAAAATTCAGAAGCTTTGCAGAATTTGAGAGGAATTCATATTTGTACAGTTATGTTGGGGAATTTTTCTCTCCAGAAGGGTAAAATAATTGATGCTGGAAAGAGGTTTGGAGGAAGTTCTGCAGTAATTAGGTTTTGCATGATGAATTAAAGTGTGTTTGCAGTCTCACAGCTAAGACAGAACGTCAGACTAGGCTGGGCCTCTGGTGGCTTCTGATGTGCTATTTGTAGTGCTCTGCTGCTTATGTGCTAATGTACAGCTAAAATGTGATTATACACGGTCTGAAGCGTGCCCTATTGTTTGTAAACTACTTTATCATCCTACTCCACTTACCAAACACCAAATTTTAGTTATGGTATGCTGCAAGCTAGATCTCTGGTCATTAATTTGAAGACAGATCTCTAACACACAGTAATGTGCTGCTGCTTGCTAAAATACTTTACTGGGTTTTAACTCATTCTTAATAATGTTACTGTTTTTTGCTTCTGAATGCATTATCTCCTAATAACTCCTTGAGGGATTATTTTATTCAATACCTAGGTATACCAGGAAATGGTGACATTCTTTAATTTCCCAAGAGAACTGGCGTTCTATGCCAACATCTTAACTTCAGATTTAGGAGTAATCTGTTACATATTAGCAATGAAAGAAAAAAATAAAAAAAGCTGTCTGGTGTGGTAATTAAGGTGCTACCTTATACAAGGAATTGTTGCACTAATTCAGAAGCAAAACTTTTAATGGCAATTTGCTCTTCCCTCTCCAGCTGAGTTAGTGCTGTCTGATGCTCCTGTGAGTCTATATTTTAAAAATGCTCTTCAGTACATTTAAAAATTCTGGACAACATACTGTATATTGAGAGAGTTTCCTCAAGAGTAATGGGCCACACACTAGTTTAGTTTATAAAATGCAAATATTTATGCCTAACAAAAAAAATGCAGATAAAGCTGTCAATGCAGTCATTTGGAGGCTAGAGAAAAATGCCTTGTGTTCTGTAAAACCTAATGTGCTATAGGATAATAACTCTTACTTAATACTGTGTATTTACTTTATTTAGCATTTTGATATATGAGTATTGGAATTTAAATTTAGCTAATGGCTGTGTTGAAAGATATTTCTTTAGTATTATCATTTAGCTAGCTCCCAAATTCTTAATTGCACTCTCATTGCATCTGTAAATTATGGATCTTGAATTGTTTTGGTGTACAACTCTGGTATGATTTCTCTGCCTCCCATCTTGAAGTTCCCTAGAAAGATACTTGGTAAAACTGACTTCAGCTGGTCTGTGTGGGAGGAGCACAGTTATCCCCATTGATGGCTTTTGGCCAATGTGCCAATGGTCCTACATTACAAATCCATTGGTTTTTTTAGGCTTAAACGGTAATGAAATAAAATTTGTACAAAGCAGCATTGTGCCTAAACCCACAGAACTTAACTAATTATCCTAATTCTGTAGTACCTTGTAACACTACCTTACTTTGATTCTGGAGTTTCATCCTGGCTTAAAGGCTGTGGCACTGTAGAGAGGAGTGTGTGATTAGAGATTAGAGTCAGAACTGGACTAAGGAGTGTGAGGGCAGCTGGATGAGGCAGCTGCTCATAAGGATAAGATAGAAAGCTCAGGCTTGGAAAAAAAGTTGCCAAGGGTGAGAAGAAAATTTATAAAGACTGAAAAGTGAGAGATAAATGAAGAAAGTAAAGGAATAAAAAGTGATCTTAGAATGAATTACCTGTAAAGGATTTCTCTGTTTTGTTTAAACATAAGAATAACAATGCTGTGCAGAAAATGAGATGGTTCTTTAACTAGATGACCAAATATTAGAAAATGTGCTTGAATTAACATAGTAATTTAAACTGGTTTGCTGTTGGTTATTCTAGAGACAGAGATGATCAGCATAAAAAATGGAAAAGTTGAAAGAAAAAGGATCCAGCTACTTTCAAAAGTAATTTGTAAAGGCATTTTAATAAACTAATATGGACTAACTGGTCAAAGAAATCATGTGGTAGCTGTACTCTGAGAATCAAATACTTGAGGATTGATTTGCATTTAGCATTTCTAATTCTGTTATGCATTGTTTTATGGCATTTCAGATTCCTGTCTGAATCATCTCTGAAAATTTTGGATGAGTTTTTGAATCCTTAACAACACAGAAGCTTTTGTTGTGACAATTGAGAGAAGATGTATTGCTTATAAAAAACTTATATTGTAAACTTGTGAATTGTTTAATAGTGTTTTCTGTTATTCTGTACATCTAAAGCAGGAAAAATGTATGAAAGTGTGTATAGAAATTATGTAATAATAAAGATTTTTCAACAGCTGAAAAGTTATTATTTTGTATAAAAATGTCTTCTTGGGGGATATGTAAAATTAGTATTTTTGTGTCTTTGTTTCTCAGTATGTTTTGTATCTTCTTGTTTTTGTAAAACAAAATTGTATCATCAATACTCTTGAGACTGTAACCTCAGTCCCTGGGAGGACTAGAGCATATTCCTAGGGGTTATGGAAATGAATCTTATTTTGAGGTATGTGAGGGTCAAAATGGTGATTTGGAATAGCCATTGTGGCTTTACAAACTCTGCCTTATCAGCCTTTTGCAGAAGAAGAGAGAACATAGCACGTCCGGTTTCCTATCCATGGCAAAGACTTTTGCACAGTCTTACACAGTATCCTTACAAACTGGAGAGAGATGGGATGGATGGATAGACTTGGAAGATGAGTGGGAAACTGGCTGGACCATCAGAGTGGAAGAATGATCTGCTGAGGGGTGAGATTGGCAGCTGTGGCTGTGGCACTGCTGAGGGCAGGCCCTGCTGCCAGGGTGAGTTGCAGCCTTGGACTGATGGCAGATGACAGCAGCTGGGAGCCACAGCTGACACCGAGGGGCATCTCCTAATGTTAGCAAAGACCTGGACCTGATGGACAAACCCTGCACTGCCCACACAGGCACCTGCACGAGAGCAGCTTCTTGCTGCATGCACCTGCCTGCGGGAGGATAAAGGACAGACTTCCCCCTGAGATGAATGGAGGAGAATATGAGGCTACAGAAACAACTTGAGCAACAGAATTGGTTGTTGGACATGAAAAACAATCATTATGTGGGTGAGTTGGAACTGGAAGGGGTTGCTCAGCAAATGTGTGGAATACCTGTCCTTGGAGATGTGCAGAACTTGCCTGACCAGGAGGGCTCTGACCTTGCATGGTATCACAGCTTTGGAGTTAGCTCTGCTGAGCTGGGGATTGGACCAGATTCTCCCCTCAGCTTCCTCATAACTTGAATATTCAGATGATTCAGTACCCAGTGCACCTTGGGGAAATCTTAACTATTAAATATAGACTTGAGTAATATATAAATTGTTTTATATTTTGCTATTTTTAAAAATTATAGCTATTTTGATAAGTTAGTACTAATGATGCAGATAATGCAGGCATCTAAGCCACTTATTTAATTTTCTTCATGAAACCAGATGCTCTTCCAAGACTAACAGACTGCTGATTGCACAGTGTTATTTTGCCTTAATGGAGATACCTGTAAATTTACCAGTCTGAGCTCATGGGGTGGTTCAAGCCCAGCGAGCAGCCAGGCACCACCCCTCTGCTCCCTTCAGACAGGGGGCACGACTGAAAGGGTACAAGTCAAAAAGAAACAGTTGAATAATTAAGAAAAAATAATAGTACTTTTTCAAATTGTGAGAAAAAGAGAGGGAAACAAAACCACCCAGCCAGTCCCCGAGTAGTGCCCTCTGCACAACCTCCCCCCAGCTGATTGCTGAGCATGATGCCATGTGGTGTGACATCCCTTTGGTCACTAGGGGATCCCCTGTCCCAGCTGTGTCCCCTCCACACTGCTGGTGCACTCCCTGCTTCCTTAGGGGTGGGGTGAGATGCAGAGAGGCCATGATGCTGTGTAAGTCCTGCTCAGGAGTAGCTGAGACATCCTTGTTTTATCAGCACTGTCTCCAGCACAAATCCAAAACACAGCCCTATACTAGCTACTCTAATTTATCTCAGCCAGAACCACAGCTCCTGGTGCTTTGGTTTTGTCTGGTTTAGGAAATTTAATAGGAATCTCTAGAAAACAATTCTGCCACGGACCAAAGTTAGCTTAGACCTGGAGACCTGGACATGTAGCACTTGGTTATCAGCAATGAAGTGAAGTGATTCTCAGGGTGGGCCTCTGCAAATGGCTATTGAGTCTCCAATGCTACTGAGTGTCACTGACACTTAACCAGTTTGGCCAAATTAAGATGGACTCTTTATTCTTGATTAAGATTTGTGCAAAGCTGTACCTCCCATCTGTCTAAACAAGCATCTACTCTGCTGGTTTCCTTTCTGTGGTAAGAGACTCGAAGGTTTTTTTCAATATCTGCTGTCAGTGCAAACATCAGACCCATACTTGCCCTGGGTACATAAAACTTCCCTACTGGATAAAAGCTGTTTTAGCTGGAATGTTGATATTTAAAAGCAATGCAGTTCTTAATAAACAACTGGCTAACTATGCAAAAGGATAGACAGAGTGTGCATGGATTCATGAGTTCTAGATTTACCTCATCCACAGCAGTGGCCTGACCAAAGGAGCTAATGCTGCCCCAGCAGGTTGCTGCAGATCTGCCAACTGTTTATCTGTTGACATCTTTATAAAAACTGTGTTCTTTGGCCTTCATTCTTCTACATCTGTTAACAGGCAGGTGTTCCAGTAATGACCTTTTAAATCTTCTGATTATACAAATTACTCAATGAATATGTAAATAAGTTTCTTTTTTCTGCTTCTCAGTCTCTCAGTATTTGCTTATATCATTAGATTAGAAAAGAATCAAATTTACTGCCTTGGTTTTCCTCAGTGTATAATTTTGCTTTTTTCATGGAATTCATGGTACAGATGCAATAGCCCTATGCCTGAAGGAAATAAAAGTCATTCCCTCAACATCAGAAATATGTGGATTTCCTTTGAAGAACTCAGAGGTGATACTGCTAGGAAGAGTAAAAAATGTAAAGATAAACGTTTGTCTTCCTGGTAGTTGGTACTCAAGTGGTTCTTAAGAGGGTTGAAATCATTTTCTATTAGTCCTGCAGCTGGTGAACATATTTCAGCTCAATTTCTAGTCTGGCTCTACTAAACTGCTCTGCCATGAAAAACCACTGGCTTTCTGCAAAACAAGTAATGGTGTTGGGCTTCCCTGAGCCAAGGTCTGTCAGGGCTTTGTCCTTAGGCCTTTGTGGCAAATTTCACAAGAATATCAAAGGAGTTCTTTGTTTCATTTGCTATTCTCATTGCAAACTTTATTCTTGCAAAAAATTTAATCTACATTTTCCTTCTGTTTGGAAGATACAAATAAATAGGACATTTCTTTCTATTATCTTGTAAACCTGTAAAACAGATTTGCTTCATCTTAGTCAGAAGTGCTGTTGGGGAAGAGGTATTCTTTTGGTATGTTTAAAAATTTCCCTTAGTCTTGAGACAGACCCTTTGAGATCCTTTCACGTTTTGAAGAAGTTGAACCTGACTTTGAAATAAAATTGCTTGAAAAATGAGCAAGAAAACACCAATCTGTGGCACTTCTTTGGGCAGCTGACACTGGCAGGTGCTGGTGATGAAGAGTATCTGCAGAAGAAATGTTCTGGTCACAACTGTACCTGGGAGTGCCATGTCTGGAGCTCTTCCCTTTGTGCATATGCTCCAGTCAGTGAGACTGGAGAAAGCAATCAACGTTGTTTGTAAGATGTGGGCCCTTTTTGTAGTGACAATATTCATTTGTTTGTTGTCTGGATGGCAAACAAAGCCCAGCATCTGCCACCTATGACAGCTTCAACTTGTGAGCTAAGGAAAAGCCAGGAGAAATTCTCAAACTTCTTTCTTAGCAAATAAATTTCTTCAGGTATGGATCCAAGCACACAAACCTTCAGAATAGCCAGGGAAGTTAAAAAATTTCACCTTGCCCTTGTTTACTCAACGAGAGCTGCAACTCACTTTATATTTTAACTCCCATGTGCTGCTGCTCTCAAGTGTTCTGGGATCTTCTGACTTTGAGAAGGAAATCAGACTAGTTTTGACAAAACTTTCCACCTTACTTGAAAGATGCTTAGTAAAGGACACTCCTGATAATGACTGTGATGTGAAACCATGACACACAGCAGTGTGAACTGATGAACTGTGAACAAAGAACTTCCTGTATTCTTGCTGATCTGCTCCAGTGTCTTGCAAAGCAGGACCATTGCAGAGTCCAGCCATGCCTGTGCCTGGAGCCCCTGCTGTTCATGTCCGAGAGAAGAGCATGGGTTACTACTGACACCTTGACAAGCAGCTGGCCAAGGGCAGCTTTCAGGAGCAGCTGCAGAACCAGCAGTTCTTCAGGTTCATTAGGCCCTTGCAAATAGGCACAGCTCTTGCCTAATTGCTCTGGATAAGAATTCTTGGTCCTGGGCTCTGTGTGGCTGCTTGTCTGAGCATGACCTACAGCACAGCCCCAGGCTTCCAGCAGTGCTGCAGCTTTGGCTTTCGTTTACTCAGCAGTCATTGGGGGTTTTTCACTTGGTCGGGGCGTTCAGCATAGATGTGTTCTGGGTCTTCTCTAGTCAGAGTCCTTTGTCTCTCCACGTCATGTTTGTAGTGAAGTTGCAGAATTGATATGCTGGAGCGCTGAGGAAAAGTGAAGTTGCAGAATTGGAATGCTGTGGCGCTGAGGAAATTTCATTCTCTGTTTTAGCTGTCACCACTGTTTGAAAGCAGTGTGGCAGTAGGAGTTTTGTAACTTTTATTTTGTTACTGCTCTTGACTCTAGTAAGCAGAAACTGTTACCAATCTTCTCTTGTGTTATTCTTTTTAACCAGGGGAGCACCTTTTTTTGTAGCAAAGTAACTTGATTCCCAAACTCTTGATTTGACAATTGTTCATTTCATGGCACTTACATTACTTAAGATGTCACTTTGCTAGATTGTTCTTATGTAAAATTCTAGTATTTTGTTTTGTCCTCTGTCATCTTGTCCTAGTTTCAAATATATGTTCAAACTTCATTAGTTTATGCTTATTTTTTGTGCTGTCATTAATGAAAATATTAAATAAGATGCTGTTCCAAAACATCATTAGTAACTATTTTTCAGCCTAATCTAGTTCCCTCTTCCATTCAGTTGGTTCCTTCCCCATCTTATTACACCTACAATAAATCCTTGTCTTGGGTTAATATATTTTTATTATGCTGCAGCAGTACATGGTCTCCTGTAAAGCCTTACATTTTAGGCAGGTACATTTTACCAGTTCTTGCTGGAGAGGTGCATGAATTCTGTGTAACCCCATGCCTACATCAGAGGACATAAAGGACAGAGCCAGCCCAGCCTCCTTTAGAGTTCTTTGCAATGTGCTATGGCATGTGCTTCCTGCCTTTTGGTAATCATTACACTGTTTTATTCAGCTTCCATCTGAATAAAGAATATTGATTTGGCTTTTTTTTGTTGTTTTTTTTTTCCCTGCTTTTGACATCCTTACTTACCAACTGCCTAGAATGGTACCTGAGCAACAAGCTTCTTAGTGAGAAATTCAGGCTTCATGCACAGACCTTTCTGAAATCTTGCCATGATTATAAAACATCGGTGTTTGCAACTTTATTTTCTCAGAACAGCCTCTAAAGGAAAAATAGGGCATTTGTAAGAGCCTACAATTCAATTAGGCCAGTCTAGGACAGTACTTAGAAAAAAAACCCAAACCAAAACAAAAAAAAACAAAACCCAAAGTAACTCTACTTCCCGCTCTAGTTCTGCCTATTTAAGGACAGTGAAGGGAAAGCTCCTTTGGATAGGCTCCTTTTACTGATCACACTGCCAAAAATGGTGACCTTTCTTACACCATCCTCTATGGATCCTCCAATCTTCCAATACACAGGATAAAGAAAAGGTTTTTATTCTCAGTGTTTTCTCAGTTCTGCACAAATAGAAGTTCTAAGGCTCATTCTGTATTTAAAAGTCCTTTGTTAAAGGGGATCATCCATCCTGACAAAAAATGTTACTTTTCTGTCTCCAGTTTCCCTCTCACGGGCTGCTCTCTTGGCCTGCAGAACAGTGGTTTTCATGGGTTTGTCCCCCCACGATGTGTAAAACACTTGTTTGCCAGTGCCTGAGCTGGCCACTGGGCACTGCAAATGAGTTTGCCTTGTGTACAGGAGCTGCTGGGAAATGTGCAATGACCACAACAACCTATATTCAGCTCAAGGACAGCAGCAAAAACGTCTGAGATGGACACAGCATGGTAGCACATTGGGACACAGCACTCTGTATCCCAATAATCTGATTTTTAAATGAAAGAAGTTAAATGTGGGCTTATCATCCAGATCAGATTTTTTTTTCCTTTTGTAGGTGTCTCCTATTGTCAGAAATTTAAAAGTTAATGTTATGCTAGGGCTCAAAAAGGATATGAAACCAGTCTATCTGCACTGAAATTGAGAACTGTTTGATGCAAGAAAGAGATCAAGGGATCTGATTATAGCCTCCTGGTTCCCTGATTTGATCTACACTGGAATTGACAGCAAACTTTGGCTCCTAAGCCATCCATCACAGGTCAGCCAGCCTTGGGGATTCTTATCTTCCCAGTTGCCTTAAATTGCCTAAACAGCACATAGAGATCAGGGAACCTAGCCTGCACTTTTTAATTTATCAGTGGATCATGATGCATTGATTGAATGCTAAAAGCAGGCCTGTTTCAGTGTGATCTAATATTAGAAAGCACTCTGTGCTATCTGATGAGAGACTCTCCTGGGCAATTAGCACATCTGAGCAGGTGTGATGCTCTTGACTCTGGAAATAAACTAACTTTGTGGAAAAAATACATGGAACCAATTTTTCTTTTGGTTACTTGGAGGTTTTTTTGTTGATTTGTTTGTTTGGTTTTTTTTTTAATTTTAGTGAGAGGGAAGCAAAGAATTTTTTTTTTCATAGATCTATTTGTGAAGACCATCTTTTTTCTCTTGCTCTCAAGCTTCCTGTTGCAGTTCCAGTTTAGGACGACTCTTCTATCTCTAATTTTATTCATCTGCTAATGAAAGAAAATGCCTGTTACAAGTTTATGTTTGTCTTGGTATTTTTTCTAATTGTGTTTAATGTAATTCTTGCCAGTAGAATTTTGTGCCTTTACCATTTTTTCACCATGATTTTCCTTTTTTCATTGGCAATCTAGGAGATGAAATGATAGAATATTAAGTATCCATCACACACCTCAGAGCAAGAACCTTGTTCATCTGTTTGTGTATCTCTTTGTCACACACGGTGGAAGCTGTTATGCAGAGCATAAAAGTTATGGGAGATGCTCAGCCTAGGAGGGAGATTCCCTTGAGAAGCAAAGTGGTTGTTTTTGTTTGGCTTTTGATGCTCTGTTGGAACACTCTGAACGATAACAAGGAGCAATAGGAAGACTTTTAAAGGAGTTATTCATAATAGAAAAAGAGCATTGTCTTTTCTATTATTCAACTTTTAATACTTTCTCCAAAACCCATGATTGTTCTCAACATAATTTTGTACTTGCACAGACACATAATGTAATTTCAGTGTAGTCCAAACAATGTTCCTCTCCCCAGCTGTCATTACCATGAACTTTCCCTATCTTTATTTTTCCTGATCACACACAGCATATCCTCAAAAAGTGACCTTCCTTTTAAAAAAATGCATCATAGGCAATGGCACAAGCAGTCTTGTACTCTGAGATATCAGAGTGCTTTAAGCAAAACTTTCTAATTTTTTAACTGGAAATTATGTACTTTATTTTTGTTCATTTTTAGCTATTCAAAATAACCCATTTCAATAAGCATTGTTATAAAACTGCGGTGGAAAGGATCTGAGCTCAGTTGCTCCTGCTCCATTCTTAGTTGCTATCAAACATATTGGTCAATTCTGCATTTCCTTTACAGGAGGAAAATATCCTCAAGGATACTCCCAGCTTATAGATAAACAGCCACTATAGCAAATATTTTAACCTCTGGGCAACAACCAGGTTTGCTTC
Organism: Anthoscopus minutus; assembly: GCA_013399455.1. NCBI lineage: Eukaryota > Metazoa > Chordata > Aves > Passeriformes > Paridae > Anthoscopus > Anthoscopus minutus. Next base: position 84,279 of record VWYI01048026.1, read on the forward strand.
TGTGTTTTACAGTAACCAGGACAACATTTCCTGGATAGAACATAGAGGATGAGCTTACCCCCAAGGCAGATTTTCTTCAGCAACAGGCAGCCAAAATGAGAGAGATGCTGGAGAAAATAATGAAGAGGTGCACAGGTGACTTCTTGGCAGTTTGCTGTCCCACACTTCCTCTCACCAGCACAGCAAGGGGCTGAAAAAGTGCAAGAATATGCACTTTGTGTTTTGTGAAACCAGATCCTCCCTAGCAGGTTTTCAGGATAAGAGGAATGGCCTCAAGCTGTGCCAGGTGAGGTTTAAATTGGATATTAGGATCAATTTCTTCACTAAAATGGTGGTCAAGTATTAGAATAGGCTGCCCAGGGAAGGGATGAAATCACCATCCCTGACAATGTTCAAAAGGTGTGGGTACATGGCTTGGGAATATGGTTTTGTGGCAAATACAGGGTTGCTGGGTTAACGGTTGGATTCAATGATCTTGGAGGTCTTTTCCAACCTTAAAGATTCTGTGATTCTTTAAAACATATAAAGACATGGTTTAAGAGTGTTATTAGAGCTGAAAAGTCAGGCACTCAAAAGTCAAGTGATATCAAAATGAAGATGTGTGCAGCTTTAATCTCTCCTGTGATTATGTGCCAAATGACACATCTCCAATCACATTAAGATCACTCATTTCACACAAACTCTTCCCTGTACCTGCTCTATGGATCATGCAATCCCCTCGCTGTTGATGACACAGCAATGGTCAGTGCTTTTATCCCCTTGTGGCTCAGCACACAGCTCCATACTGAGCTTGCCACCTGCTCTTTGTACCCAGCTCCTTTTGCAATGGTGTTACTTTGGCGCTACTCACTGCAGTCCCTGAATTTCACAGCAATTCAAGTCTCTTCCCAACTCTCTGTAGATTTACTTATCACCATCTTAAAAATGCACAGTGACCCTAAGGTAAAAAAACTCATCGATTTTTCCCATGTTTGTCAGATTATAACACTTGTTGCCTTGAGGCACCCATCTCCAGGTGTGGGTGCTCAGCACTGGAACCAGATTGCAGGTTCTGAGTCAGGTGGGGGACAGAGCCTCCCCATCAGCTTCAATCAACTACAGGCCAATTCTTTCAGAATGACAAAGTGCAATAATCTTATTCATCCTTTAATTGAGCTCAAGAGGAGTCGGTGTCCCAGGGGATTAGTTACTCGTAAAATCTATTCACCAAGTATCAAGTCTTACAGATTAGCAAGGCTGGATGAAAATAGAATTTTTAAACTGCTTTTGAGCTCCCTCCCATTAAAAGAACCTAATTAGTTTAAAAAATTGTCTCCCTATTGGCGTTTCAAATCAATTTTGATCAATGGTAACCAAATCTAATTATTCATTGCTCACCTAAGGGTTTCAAGATGGTTTTGAAGAACAAGAACCTATTATCAAAAACATTACAATTGTCTAATCCTTTCATTGGATATCCCATCATGGTGTGCTCAGACTGAGTTTTTAAGTTGTGCTGAGGCCCCTAAATGCCCATGAAAATCAGCAGAAATTCAGGTGGTTTCATTTTGAAATCTGTCTCCAGTGACTACAAAACAGGCAAGTCACTGTTCAGGCTGTGCTGAACTGGAGTGACAGTGGGTATTAACAGGAAATACAGCCTTTTTCAGTCAAACTCTAGAGCACCTCAGTCATCTGGGCTTGTCACAGAGGCCATCCTTCTCCCAGGGAAGCCCAAGATCCCTTTTATAGCTTGGCACCAGATAGAAACATGTCAGAATGGTCTCAGTAGGATTAATAAGTTACTGTAGCCCTGCCTTGAGACACAGGGGGTCTCTTAGGTTCTGGACATCTATACCTTCTTACTTGCTTCACTCCACTTTTGCCTTCTCTTCCACAACTTCAGAGCAAATGCAAGTTCAGCAACCTGTTTCCTGTAGGTATCACCATAAGTGGTATTTGAACAAGTGAGCTAGAATTTTAGATGAGTCTTAAACGAATTTGGGTTCCATCCAGACCTGAAAATGCCTACATTAACAGAAGCTGCTCTCTCCAGCATCCCTTGCAAACCAGCAGGAGAGATTATGTAAATTTTCCTCACACATGCACACCGAAGTGGCTGGTCTGGTACCAAGGCTTCTTACAGCCTTGGAAGTCAGCCCCGAGCACTCATATACAAAGATGTTTAGGTCTTCAGTCAATGTGAGTCACATCTCCTGCTATTCTCACTGGTAATTTTCTCTAGCTGCATTTCATCTCTTAGGCTTTGAACATTCCACTTAAGGCTCCTTTCCAGAAACACATAAAAAACATTATCATTCAGTTACAGCACAGGGAATAAAAGACTGGCTTACATCTTTGCAGTCATAACTAAAATCAACCTACTTTTTTTTTTCCCTCTTTTTAAACAACATCAGTCATGCACTTGTACAGTTCTCTAGGATTTTTCCTTCTGGCTCTGTATTGAACTCCTGTTCCTCAGTGATGTTGAAATATCTAGAGTAAAACTTTTAGTGTGCACCAGAGCAAAGAAATTTTCTAATACAATTTTGGAAAGAAATAAAAAGGCTTTAAAATAGCAGAGAACAGCCAGACAACATCATTCTTAGATATAACATTTAATTTAAAAGTTCATTAAAAAACTTCTAAGGCTCTGCTAGCTTTATAGACATTAAATAAAAAATACTGAAAATCGGTAATTTCTGTATCAAATGCTAAAATCCTTTCAAGTACTTTTAGTTATACTGTGAATTATTCAGCAATTGAAAAAGAAAGACCACATTCACTGCTGATGTGACCTTGGACTGTACATTTTCGCATCAGTTAAAGACTTTTCCCTTTAGGAACTTTCTATTCCTTTGCCCTAAAACTTTGTCCCTGAATTCAGAGTACAACCACCAAACTGAAGTGAGTATTAGTATTGCTGTGGAGAGAGTGGTATGACTTTAGGTCTCAGTAATGCAAGCTTCTGTGGAGCTTCTCATGCTTTAAATACTCTTATTGTCTCTGGATGGCTTTTTTTACCTATTGTTTATAACTATTGCAGAGTAAAGTCCTTCCTTCTTAATTGCTTTAAAATATTAACTATTTAAATTCTGTATTTTAAGAAATATGTACATGGAATCAGTAATACATTTTATCTTACTGAAAGGATCAAGTACACAAAGCTATATAACCACAACTGTACTTTTTCAACATACATGAGTAAAAGAAGTGACTGGTTAAGTGCACAGTACAAAATTTCTATTAAACTTTCTGGACAGAATTTAATACCAAGGGCTATTACATCCTTTGCAATACAAAACCCTCCTCACATAATTTGAATATAAATCTTGTGACTTTAAACTTTCCATCAAGTTACTAAATGTAACTAAAATATGCCAGGATATGAATGTGTGAACAGTTGTGCAGTCACAGTTTGAGTGTCTCTGCAAGATCACCCTGAAGAGTATCCAGTGCCTTGTCAGCTGCCAGAGCAGAGTTTATGACTGGTCACACCAACAAACTGCAAAGTGGCAATTGGTGCTGCTCCTCTTGTAACCATGGCACCCTAAGATGTGGCTCTAGAGATGGTTTTTGTGGCCTCATTTTTCACAGTCCTGTGAAAGAAGTTCTCAAATCACACTCAAGGTGCAGGAGGCTCACTGCTGTTCAAGCAGCAATTTCTGCCCTCAGAAAGGTGTAATGAAGGTTACATGTGCATCAGAGCCTTCAAAATCTCCCTCAGAGTCTGTAGATACATCTACAGACTTTGTATATTTTACCTACATCCTCTCAAGCCAGAAAATGGAAATAATAAAACAGCATAAATTCTGTCTTTTCTGGGCATGGATATAACACAAGCCTCTCTATCTCTTTCTCTCTACTTTCAGCCTTAACCCCCCAATACATCTTAAAGCTCTGCCAAGATATCTAGGTTACGGAATCCAAGATAAATTGCCTGGTAGGTATTGTTCCCTGTGGACTTTGGGCCCATTAGCAGGACAAATGATCTGCAATTAATGTGCTCAGAAGTCTTGATTTGGGGAAGGGGGAGTGGAGGGGACAGGGATATGAGAGGAAGAAAGAAAATGAAGAAGGCAATTTTAATGCTTCTTTTTTCTCTAAGGGCTTGTTTGTCTGTGCAGGTAGAGTGTATTTAGCATAGCTGGAACTGACCTTTTGTTCAGGCTCTTCTTTATACTTGGATAAATTGACAAATGGCTCCATGATCCTTAGATGAAACATGCTCTTCTATTCAGTAAAAATATACAATTTCTACTATCACACAGGTGTACCTATCCTTATAAATATATTTCCCATTTGTAATTATAAAACAGACCTGCAAAGGCTTTCAAACATGACCTCAGTAACTAAGTACACAGTAAAACAGATGTTACCTTTGTGTTGTAAGTTGTAATATTTAGCCTCTAACTATTCTGTATTATTTAAATTCTGTTTACAACATTTTAATCATATCACAATTATTTACAAATTGATAAGTATTATTTTGCCTTTGTGTATCTTTATGCCTAACTTATTCTCTGGCAATGTTCTACTGTTCAATGTTTAACTGAATCCCACGTTCCTTTTTTACACCTAGTCAATGTCTGCTTTGTGCAATTTTGGCACTTTTTGTTCTTACTTCCCTAAAAAATTCTACCAATAACTCAATTACCAGCTGATTAATTCACCACTCCTAATATTTCTTTCTAAACAATAATAAATCAACAAAGTAAATCCTATCATGATCTTCTTGCCTCTCCCATGCTAAACTACTACCTACAAGTTCTTCTCTAGCAGGGTCATTTGCTTTTAATATAATCTTGAATGGCCCAGTGAAATTGAGAGGCTGGCCTAAATATCCAGTGGTTAGTTCATGTATTTGAATCAACTAGAGCAAAAATTTCAACTTTTAAGATGTCAGGCCACATAGGTGTCCTGGCTACTGGGCTAATTAGCCATCCTGGGATAATTTCTGGCCTCTTCTGGATCTTTTTTTCTAGCCCTTACTAGTGTTTTTTTGATTAAAACATGTAAATTTCTCATGAAAATCCTTAGTCAGACAACACAGCATTTTCAAACAGAAAAATGTTCCCTTGAAAAACTCCTGTTCAGCTGTGGTTGCCATGGATAAGGATGTAAATCTTTCACATGCATAAAATCATATAGATTATCCAGCTCTCCTTTACTTTGCCTAGCATGTTTTTCACATCTAAATGGGCACCATAAAAAGGCTTATCTCCAGCAATTAAGGACATGCTAAACCTCTGTGTTATTCACTGGGCTGAATTTTCTGTAATTTCCAATGTCATTCTTTTGTGAAGCCTTACACTCACCTCCAGATATATTAGCAAGGGAGAGATGATATTCTTCCCTCTCAGCCACCATTCAATATCTTTAGAATCCCTTACCAAAAAGATTTAAATATGCCCTTACTGAAATAATTTGCTGATACCATTTTTTCGAAACTGTCAAGTCCTACAGTTCTGTTTGAGCTCCACAGCATCTCTGACTTCAGAAATGGAATAATTTCTCTAGTCTTTCTAGGAATTTTAACAGGATTTCTTTTTCCACAGTTCAGAAACATTGAAAACACGATAAGAAAAACCACAATCAAAACAACTTCACAAGGTTGGTAGACTTAAACATGGATGCTTAATTATTATACAAACTATTGAAAACCTTGGTACTGTTAATTGTCTTGATAAAAGGACTGTGAACCAGCAAGGAAGCTGCTTGTGACACGTTATTTACACTGTGATACTGTTTTTCATCTAATTTGCACACAGACTCAAGCCTTGCAGTTTTTACACTTCATTAACAAAATTCATTATACATAATACACATTACTTCAGTCTGTCTGCTCCTAGGGCTTTAAGATAGATCTGTGTATCTTTGTTAGGTGAAGCCTACTACTAAACTGTAAAATACAGCCAGGCAGGGAATGCCTTGCACTTCCCAGTCCTGAGAATTGCTACTTGAGTTATCTCCAAATGCCTAATTCACCTACTGATTGACCCTTTACTCCTTCCTTGACACATGACTCCTGTCTTTACTATATTTGTATATTCAAGGATTTCTTCCTGTCCTTGATGAATGCCCTTTCTTGTCCTGATTTTTCACATTGCTTCAAACGCTTTTGAACAAATGTCGTTATTTTGCTAATCCTCTGCATGGAGTGGCTATGAGAATTTTAATTTCCTGTTAAAATCTGCATAGTATTTGATCATGAATTCACAGGAACTATGCAAATCATTCCTTACAGAGCTGCACCAACTCCCAGTAATACCACTGCTGTTTTGTATTTTGACGTACAACTTGTTCTTGCTGTGCCTGCCATTTGCTGCTTTCTTACCTTCAGTTGTTTTGCAGTTCTCTGCTAATTCTGATGACCTTTTTCCTTGTTCCCACTACTAGCTTTTAAAGCCAGATGGTTTGCATAACCCATGAGAATATACTAATTTATGTTTCAGCACTTTCATTTCTCATCTTGTCCTTTCCACAGAATGTTTTTCCCTCCTTTTTTGTTTGTTTCTTTTTAGTGCTCAGATTTCTTTCAAAAAATCATCAAAATTGATTTTTCTGAGGTAAAGGGGCCTTTTGGCTTAGTGAAACCACCCTTGCAAGACATAAACAGTCATGTAACAGACCTCAAGAGCAGAAATGTTTGAAAAGACCATCCAGTATCAACACTTTTTTCTTTAATTTTCTGTTTTCTGAATCAAGTATTGCCCTTTTTTTGCATCTGAGTCACTAGCCTTAACCACAAAGGAAAGGTGACTTTGCACCAGTTCTAGAAGCAACAATTATTTTTTTTCCAGCACAGAGGTTTATGCTTTTCCCACACAGCAAATCTGAGAGGATAAGAGTTGTCTGCAGATGTCTGTAAGTGCCCCTGGTTCTCCCCATGAGCTTCCACCCAGCCCCTCTGCTCCAAGTCTTGGAAGTGTGCGAGTGTGTCTTGGAACCTCTGCTGTTCCAGGGTTAGTCTGTTCTGTGGACTTTTGTTATTTGATTTTCTTCTCTATGGCAAAGCCACTTCACCTACTGTTTTTTACTCTTTTTAAAAATCTAGACTGTGTCTCAGTCTGGTTAAAGCCAGAGATGAAGCATGTCAGGTATAGTAAGAGCTGTTTACCCGAAGTATGAAGAAAGTTGTGGGAATCTGAAACTTCACGGAGGAATAAAGCAGATGTTTAGGTGACAGAGGGGGCTGGGACCAGCATCACTTGATGTGGCATGGAGCTGGCTATTTTGTCCAAAACCACATCCCCCTGTATGGAGACATGGCACCTGTGCTGTGTCACCTTGGTGTCTTTGACTGCTGCATTAAAGGCTGAGTATTTCTAGTGAATTTGTGAGAAAAGGAGAGCCTGTGAACCAGGAGGGACTCCATGGGCTTGAGACTCCTGATCCCTCCTGGCAGCCTGGACTAATGCTCCCTCCTGATTGTGTGATTTGGGGACAGGAGGGGGACGATGAACATGTCACACGTGTGGATGTTTCCCAGGCAGACTCACAGAGGTGTTTACTGAAGGCTTATTAAATTCTTTGGAACAGCCAGAAATTTTCTGTGGAGGAAGCATTGGTATGCAAACAGCTGCTAAGGAGGCCACTGGGAGGATCCACTCAACTGGCACATGTTTCAGGACACAACTTTGATAAGGTGAACTGGTTTCACAGAATCCCAGAATTTTTAGGGTTGGAAGGGACATCTGGAGATCACCTTGTCTAACCTCCCTGCCAAAGCAGGGTCATCTGGAGCAGGTGACACAGGAACACGTCCTGGGGGATTTGGAATGTCTCCAGAGAGGGAGACTCCATGACCTCCGTGGGCAGCCCATTCCAGTGCTCTGACACCCTCAACATAAAGAAGTTATCCCTCTTGTTGGGGTAAAACTTCTTGTGTTTCAGTTCATGGCCACTGGCTCTGTACGGCTCCATTGTTTCCCGGTACAGGTGTGTGAAACAAGCACATTAACTCCCCTCCCATGCCCAGCCATCTTTACGGCGGCTGCCGGCGGAGGCGGACAGGATCCCGGCCTTCGCCAGGGCCGGTGAGGGTCAGGGGGCCGGGGCAGCCCCAGCCTTGCGGCCCTTGCCCGGGGGAGCCGCTTCCCCGCGGTCCCGGCGGGGCGGAGCGGGCGGCGGGAGCGCTCCCCCCTCACGGCTGCCGGGCGGGCCGGGGCGGGGCCG